>JACVBY030000231.1:0-162626 GCA_017589505.3 Metroxylon sagu
TTCCTTCAAACATCCAAACAGATCCTAAAAAATGGGTTATATGTGTGTGTCTATGCGCACACATGAATCAGAAAATCTATTAAAGTATACGGGGCAGCCACTTAAATTGATAGTTACCATCCAATTTCTTTATTTGAAGGTAATTTTCATAAGAAATTTAAAAAACTAGTAAAAATCTAAGAAATATTCAAAATTTAAGGGGGAAGAGGGATAAATGTAGACCTTCAAATGTGTAATGGATCCAACCCTAACTATACTTAATGAAATCTCTAAAAATTTTGAAGGGGCCATGACCCCCTAAAGATATATTTAGTATAAGGTTAAAAAAGGTAAAAAAAGTTTCTCTATAATTTTTCATCTCTAGTGTAAGGTTAATTTTTTCAAGTAGATAATTTTTTCATCTTTTATCCTCCAAATTATTAACCTATGAGAAGGCAGGTTAATAAAGTTAAAGGCAAAAATTATTATGAAAGTGAAAAAAGATTAAAACATTGTGCCTAATAAAATATTAAATAATTATAACTTTTTTTATTTTATTTTTTTTATATTAACAATATCAATAATATTTTTTACCTCTTTTATATTAACCTTATTCTAACACAACTAGTAGCTACATATGCAACATTTCATTCTTATAACTTTTAATTATTAACAAAAAATATTACATACTTAAAATTTATGCCTAAAAAATTTTATTCTTATGGCTTTAAAAAACTCTAAAGAGTTCAAAAAACCAGTAATCATGATAGCTCAAAACAGCTAATACATTGCCAATAATAAGAATTCAATTAACTTTTTTTTTTATCCAATTACTGATATCTTATAATGACGATTAAATCACTATAAAACAACAATGCAATTAATCATTATCTAACATTTTGTAATATTTATTTGAGTAAAATAAATATTATAAAATCAAAAATTTTCATATGAATTTATCTACCTGTTTATATATATATATATATATATATATATATCTTATAGGCCTCACTTACTAAGCACATGATAAAGAAAAAAAAGCATTTACGAAGGACTTGCTTTTAGTGGAAAAAGACAAAACATGACCGGGTCCCATGAGTCGTAACGCTGTGACTTTTAGCTGCTTCGTCCCTTCTCCCTCTTTTGGAGAGCCCGAAGTGGAACGCCATTGTCTCTATAAATACCCCACACACCGGCCCTCCTTCCACCCACCTCCCAAACGTCTTTAAATCTCTCCCTTGTTCGCTTGCTCTTCCATCTCATCTCCTTTCTCCTTGCTTGCCTTCATTCATTGATCCCTATCATGGCGTCCATAGCCGACGACATCTCGACCCTTGACCTCATGGTCGAGCACCTCCTCGGCGAACTCCCCCTCTCCCCCCTACCTCGAGCATCTCCCCCTCCCTCCGCCCCCCTCGACATCGCCGTCTCCGACTACCTCCACACCAACGCTGGCTGCGGTGGACAAGAATCTTACCTCTTCGCCGAGCCGGTCGCACCCATGATCCGGTTCGGCGGCGAGTCGCCGCCGGACTCCGACGTCCGCCGCCCGTCGCTCACCATCTCCCTACCCCCGGTCCAGAAGTTGGAGATCGAGTGGACGGATGTGGCAGCGGCCGTAGGGCCGGCGGAGTCGTTCGACGGGCGGCGGTACCGAGGGGTGCGGCAGCGGCCGTGGGGGAAATTCGCGGCGGAGATCCGGGACCCCAACCGGCGGGGATCTAGGGTTTGGCTCGGCACCTTCAACTCTGCCGTGGAGGCCGCGAGGGCCTACGACCGCGCCGCTTTCCAGATGCGCGGCTGCAAGGCGATCCTCAACTTCCCCAACGAGATCGGCAGCTCCGCCCACCGGATGCCGCCCCCTCCGGCACCGCTCTTGTCGGCGGGGAAGAGGAAGAGGGCGGCGGACGAGGCAAAGGAAGGCGAGTTGAGGCCGATCAAGAGGGAGAGATCTCCGGATATCGAGTTGGTGGAGGAGAATATTCCGTCGCTTTGCCCCTTGACGCCGTCGAGCTGGACGAGCGTCTGGGATGAGGCCGACGTGATGGGGATCTTTAACGTGCCGCCGCTCTCGCCGTTGTCCCCGCACCCGTTTCCGAAGCTTGTGGTAAGCTAAGAAATTGACGGCTGCCGTTAGACTTCAGACTTTCCAGTGAGCTTCTGGAATCTAATCGTTATATAAGAGCTGGGTCAGAGACAGAAAAGAAAGAAAAATAACATTCAAAATAGTTGTTGTGTGAGGTTTACGTTATTATGTAAATAGTCGTATTAGCTCAAATTCTTTTGTTTTTTGCGCTTGAAATATGTTTTGTTATGTTGGATTATACAAGCCCAAATATCCCCTGGATTATGGTTTCATATGTAATGAAAAATATTTTTTATTATGTCGAGTCATATGAGCTGAAATATTCCCTGGAATATAGTTTTATAGGTAATGAGATTTCTGACTACATATCTTTCTTTTGTCCTTTGAAATCATTCTTTCACCCCAGAGTTGAAAAGGAATTCAATAAAAATGTATGAAAGAGAACAAAGTAAACGATCCATCATCAAAATTTTAAAACAACAATAGCAAAACCAATTATTTTATTTGTATTTTTTTTTTAAAAAAAAGAATTACCTACGATAATTAGTGATAACAAAATCAATAGTTCTGGTTGTTCTTAAAATCAATAGCTTTTTTAATTTTGTAACTGAAAAGAATTTGTGTCCTGATCTCAAGAAATATTAGTCTTAGAATCCACATAAAACATGGCTTGTAAATTGAGTGCAAATTTTGAAAAATTGCTCAAGAAATCTAGCAAGGCAAAAAAAAAAAAAAAAAAAAAAAAACTCTTAATCTCAAGATACCATGGTTCTTTTACTTTGAAAAATTGTCCCTTATTGCAATAGTATTTTTCTATTTTATTTTTTAATTTCATTAAATACTTAAATCAACAAAAATAACGTTACAAGAATAAAGATATATACTAGCATCAAATGTTTTAAGGCCAAAGATAAATATACTAGCACTAAATAATCTTCTAGATACACTTCAGAATTATTCAAAATAATAATATGTTGGCTCTAAATATATTACTTTAATGGTACTTGATTTTTTTAAGATAATTTCTTCTTAATGAATTGATTATCAAGGATATAACTTTTCAGCTTGAGGAGATTGATTGTGGTTTAGTAAAAAAGTTTTCATCCACTTAGTTTATTCTCAACCAGGAAATTACTTTTTTTTCTTTTGAAACTAATTGGTGGAATATTTTATTTTTTTATTATCTTTTAAAAAATAAAATTATTCTAAATTTTAAGAAAAATGAGAGAGAGAGAGTTAACCAACATGAACTGTAACCAATATTTAGATTTATATTAATATTTAATAATTTTATATTTATACTTCTGCCAACGGAGCTCCGTTGCTTTCTTTTTTTTTTCTTTTTTTAATAAAAAGAGATGCTTTGGAAAGTATGCTGCACGTATCTCTCTACTTTTTATCAAAGGAGCTAATCTTCTAGAATCTCTATGTTGATCTACCTTTGAAAACGCCGAGGTAAAATTCTAATCAGCTCGTCTCCGGAAACCCCAATCTCGCGTGTTCTTTCTTCACCCACGCATCCTTCTACATCTCTCTCTTCACAAGGATGGTTAGTAAGCGTTATAAGAGAAATCACTTCGAGATATATATTGTTAAAAAATATTAAAACTTTTATAAAGATCTAATCCTTCTTAATGTCAAATTCTTGCAGCACTCAAGCCAAAAAGTGGCAAAAGTGCTGAATTTGTCGTTGTGGCCAGAATTTCTTGAACGCTAGAGTCAAAAGAACATACTCAGCCACCACTCACAGTGACAACCGAAAACTTCAAACGGGTGAGAGTTTTAGCATTGAGAGTTTTACCAGTCAAAAAATAATAATGATAGACTTTGTAAGCAAAGTACAAAGTCCCACCTTAAAGCTGCAGATGTTTGTCAAAAAAGGAAACAAACTGGAAGCATATGATTGGTTTAGCCTGTAATCAAATGTGCCGGAGACAACACGCCATTTTTTTTTTTTTAAAGTGACCGCACGCCGTTTTCCAAACTCCATGTGCTACGGAATTTGGGTACGAAGCAATCAATACTGTTGGTATTTAAATGAGTGTGATTTAAAATGTCAATGAAGTTATTGGAGGATGAGATAAATAATACCTCGGAGTCTAACCTGAAATCAAGGCTCAGTCTTCCACCCGACTCATACCGGGGATGGATTAACCGTTTAGTATATTATATAGGATAGAAATCTCTAGGGTTCATGACGTCTCACCCGGTGACCCAGGTTGGTTCGGGGAGTTTGAACCGGCATTATTCGACTCAGAAGCGGCCAGGAATCAAACTGCGGCCCACGTAATTCGTGGTGCTGGCCTAGTTATCAACGCTGTTGCCGGAATTGTCTACTCTACTCTCCTCTTCTTCTATTAAGTTTCATCAACGTCCCTAGCCATTTGGAAGAGTAATGTTCCTCACAGTCATGGAAGTAATACCTCGGTTGCTGGAAACCAGTGGCATCTTTCAATGCACAGGAAATTGAGTTTGATATCGCAGGTACAAGAGGCACTGGGGCGCTGCTGGCTTAGGGAGCCAATCAAATATAAATTTATCCAATTCAAGTTTGTTGGGTGCCCTCAGACCGTGATACTTCTAAGATTGGTTTCCATGAATTTATACGTGGAGATGGTGCCGGTGTTGGATTCTATTATCAAAGATTGGTTGATCGGGGTTATTTATGCTGGGTCTAAGTTTTGCAATTCTGAATCAATTTCCTGGGTCGGACTAAGAGCTGTTTCGGATGATTTATCGTAGCCATCTTCATTCTCATTGCAAAAAAATAAAAAAAAAAAAGGACAAACAAAAAAAAAAAGTTGGAAGGTAATTTAGCCATTGCTATTTATTGAATTGACAAACCAAAGTACGCAATATATATATATATTATTATGCATGTATGTGTATGAATGCATGCAACCAATTAGTTGCATTCAAAGGAACTCAATTTGGATTAGCTTAACTATAGATCGGATGGTAAGGGTTTCGTATCGATGATCTATATTGTTGGATATAATTTTTTTATCACTAAAATATTTATATATTAAAAATTATCTAATTTTTGAGGCCTCTGGCTCATGTATTAAATGGTTAAAAAATATTTTTTTATTATTTAAATTATTTAATTTTTTTAACTACTCAATGCATAGGTTAAGATATTCAATTTATGTGATTTTTTAAAAGTATTTTAGATGTAGAAAATTATATTCAATAGCTTAGATCATCAATGGGGATCTCTATTATCTAATTTATACTTAACTAAGTTTTATGGATATTCTTTAAAGTGTAACTAAGTTAAACTATATATTGATGTGTATATATGCATATATCTATGTATGTATATTTATATATTTATATGTTTATTATGAAGTTATAGAACCACTTGTTTAGTTATGTGCAAGCTATATCTATAGAGAAGCTAGCCAATAATAACTCTAGCCAACCATTAGGTTGGTTATGGTTGGTTGGCTGAAGTAACAAACATCTTATTTTACTCAAAAGTTTTTTCTGTCTATTTTAATTTTTCATTAATGTTCAGCTTTTATAACTTAGAATTTGAGGTTTCAAATGCTTGTTACTAAGGTTGCAAATGGATCAAGCTGGGTCAGATTGATTTATACTTCGATTTTATTTTTAGATCATAATTTTGGAGTTAGACTTAACCCATTTACTAATTGAATCAAGTTAAGTCAGATCCATAAAAATAATATCGGATCTAATGGGTCATTCGAGTTGATTCGAGGTCATGTATGATTGAAGCTGAATCCAAAAAATTTTGATTCAAAATGAAATTGGATTGGATTATATTTGCATTTAAATTAAGCAATTAATTATTAGTTTATAGTTAAAATCTAACAATTAATAATCAAATATAAATCTAATAAAAAATATAAATAAAAAAAGTACCAATTTAAACTTAAATTTTTATTCAAAAACCTTTTATTTTACCTGTATAAATGATTATCTTTAATTTTATAAATTATATTTTTTTAAAAAAATTATTAATATTATTTAAAAATATTATAAATAAAAATTTTAAAAAATATAAATATTTAAATATAATTAAGTAAAAATATGTGAGAACAGATATAGTTATTAAGATGAAAGGTATAATTAGTTTAAATAAGAGTTTATTTAATAAATTAATAAAAATAATTAGAATAAAGGAATATATAAATTTATATAATTCAAATTTAAGGGTTGGACTGAATTAGATTTGAATTGGGTTGCCTATTTTCTATTGATTAAAATTAGGTTGGAATGATATAGGGTTCACTTGGGTCAAAAAAAAAAAAAAAAAAAAAAAAAAAAACTTTGAATCCCATTTAACATTTAAATTGGGTTTAATCTTGGAATCTGATCTATAGATTTTTAAATATGGATCGTATTGGATTTAATGGGATTAAAACTGGATTGAGTCATGGGTGAACCTGGTGGCTTTATCTGGAAATATATAAAAAAAGTCCATCAATCTCTCGCGTGCCTTAGTTATCGGGATTTTTTTATTATTTTTTTAAAGAAACTTATCAGGACCATCACAGCATCACTCCGTGTAATGAAAGACAAAGGAAAAGGGAAAAAATTACGGCCGTCCATCACTCACGCGCATCGCACGCCTCCTTGTAAGGACGACGCAGCAGGCCGCTACAGGATATAAATGGGTCTCCGAAGCCCTACGGGCGACGCCGAAGGAAAGACTCGAGTCGCACGCAAAGGGGGCCGCAACGGCGGTGTTTAGCTACGCCTCGCCATCTCCGATCGCCGCTCTACTCGGATCCTACGCCTCCTCTCTCCACCCCTTTCGTCCGCCCCATGGCTTCCGCTAAGGTGAGCGCTCTCCTTCCCGTCGCGGCGTCTCCCAGGGGCCCGGCAAAACTAGGGTTTAAGCAGTCATCTGTACGGATTCTCTCTACAAGATTTTTAGTAGTCCCCCAAAAAATTCCTCCTAACGTTTCTTCTATTTGCAACTAGTTTTGTTAGGTTAATTTTGTGATAATGTTCTTTATGTAATATTTTTGTCATGTAGGTGGATAATCGCGGCTCGCTTGGATCCAAAAGGTCCCGCAATGAAGGTAGGTCACGGTTATTTTAATTCTGCCGGATGGTTTTTTTTTTTTTTTTTTATAATTTATGGTCACAACTCTGAAAGTTCGATTAATTAGTCAGAGATTTTCGCGTTCTTTGGTAATCTTAGGTTTGTACATCATCTTGATTCATACCTTTATAGATGATTTTTGTTTAGGTCCATCTAATTGACTTCAAATGGTTGCGGGTATTGGTTGCCCGTGATCTGGGGGCAGCTATATGATGCTAAATTCATGATCTTGAAAATTAAATTTGAGGGATTATTGGGACCTGTTGGTCTGGTAATAGAAGTCGCTTTGTTATTTTGAGGGCCTGAGTTCCAATAGTGGAGTGCCTGGGTGACTTTGTCTCCTTGCCATGAAGACAAGGAAAGAATGAGAAATCGATTGAGTCCTTCCAATCTAGTTACAATCACCTTCTGGCATAAGGCTGATTTTACAGCTGGTTTTGACTCTTAATGTTTGAAGTGAGTCAAAAATTGGTTGATTTTTGACTCATTGTTAGCTAATGTACGTCATGGGAAAGTTGCTATTCTTTACAATTGCTATCAATAATGGAACAATGAAGAGGAAAGAAATTTCTGAAGCAAGATATCTAACGTGGCCCATATGGATTTCTGATGGTGGAGAATCATTAGCTATTGAGTTGTGAACTCTGTCTTCTTGATGTTCAAGTACTGATGCCTTTTGGGCTAGATATGTCTTGTGTCATATGCATCTCCATCTTCTATTTCTTCGTGCTTCCAAGTCTTTGGAAGATTTATCTTTTAACAATAGAGCTGAGAAGTAAATCTAATACTGATAAGAATGATGCTAGATGGGAAGGTAAATCACTCCTTTCATCAGTGCTTGTTCTCCCTGCATAGTTTCATTCCCTTAGATAAAACACATCTGGAGCTACAACTAGACCAGTTAGCAATTATTAGGGGATGTTCTAAATCATCGGAAGTCTACATTTGGGCTTTTCATTGTAAACCGTTGTATTATTACTATCATTGTACTTTACTGCATGCCTTAATTATTCACTGCCAATTGCATTAAGTTTGTCTGTGACATAATGGTCAATGTGAAATGCTAGGATATCAATGTTATCTGTGTCTTTTTTGTATAATTTTGCTAGATAACTGTTTTGTTTCTAAAAAGAAATTGTTAACAATCATCAGCTTCACGGGGTGATGGAGATTGGATATGCCTTCAATGTGGTAACATGAATTTCAGTTTTAGAACTGTATGCAATCGAGGAAAATGTGGTGCTCCCCGACCATCAGCCAGTCCAAGTCCAGTAAGTTACTATTTCTTCTGTAATTTTAGTCTACTGTGGTTTAGAATGAAGAATTGTTATTCCTTCTGCTACTTAGAGAAAAATGAGTTGTGCATCAGTGTGTGCACCCTGTATAAACTTAAATGCACGTGAATTGTGATTATTTTGTTTCTTCTCTGTAAGTTGATATCAGGATTCTAGATTCTGTAGATGAGCAGATAATATTATAGGACATTGCAAAACTAAAAGACAACAAAGATGAGAACAAGATGATGATAAAGAGAGAAGTAGAAGCAATAACAATGCCAATTGCTTTGGGCCTTGATGATCCTTACATTATTAATGAGCCTAACTACTCATGGTAAAGAACAAGGATAAGTGCTCCCTATTAAGTGGCTGTTTACATGAGCCTAACTACTCATGGTAAGGAACAAGGATAAGTGCTCCCTATTAAGTGGCTGTTTACATTGTAAAGCACACATTTCTAGTGAGCCTTAGATATCCAGTTTGATTTCAAGATAATGACCTATAAGTAGCAATCTGCCAACATATAAAGTTATTGTTACGGAAAATACAAAATAAAAACTGTATTAGATCTGGGGCGCAGAACTTATCAGGAACAATTCTTGAAATGCCTGTTAGATATGTGAATTAAATATCCATATGCTTGCTAAATCACATTATCAAAAACAATCGTGGTGTGCTTTGGACAGAATAATTACCTTCCTGGTTGCAAAGGACAAATAAAATATGTAGCATTTAAAATAAATTATGTCACCAATGAGAGAAATTTTCTGGCAGGCAGTAACTAGTGGTGTAAGCAGAAGAAAGTTGAAAAACTTTAAAAGGTCATAGCCCTTTCAGGAACATGATTTGACACTGTGACTTCAAATGTATATTTTTCTTCTAGCAATTGTGCATTAGACAACGGGTATATGATATGGTATAAAACAAATGAAGCATATGAGAACGTGAATAATGGACTGGTATCGACTAAAATATGCTACCTATTGTTTAAATCTAGATTTCAAATGCCATGAATAATTCTACATTTGTTTAGAAGTGCAAACCCTGGCATCATCTGGAGGAGAGATGGTACAGTTTCAACTTGTAGAATATGTTCTTTAAGTTCAAGGACAAAAGCCAAAGATAAGATGGGAGAAGAAATGAGAAATAATAGAATGAAAGGTTAAGAAAAACACAGATGTAATAAAAGGGGGATAACATTGTAGGAGTTTGGTCTAGTGTGTTGGCTGATTCTCTCCTAGCTTTGTCATATTATACTAAGAAGACCAGCAAGGAATGTACATTGCCAAATTTTCCTGTAGCGTCACTATCTTAATACATTATGTATTTCATTTTTCAGTTTAGTTTCTGGCTCAAACACATGCCTCAATTTTCAGTTTACATTATCCAATCCTTCAGGGCTGAATGGACATGAAACTAAATCCTTGATGAATTGTGATATTAAAAGAGGTCAAAGCATGAATTAGATTGTTCAATCATCCTCAATGAAAGTCATCAACAGTCTTGCCCTCAAATTGGACCACAAATGCATAGATGTTCTGTTGGCTGATCTGGCAGCCTTGATGAAGTATGTGGTAAGGAGTGATTTCTCGAGCATCAGCAGAATTGCTGCTACTGTTGTAGCTTAAACCATGTATTGCCTCTTGCATGTCATTATTGTTTGCCATTGATGAACATTTCTATGTACCCATGTTGTAGATGGGAGAACTGGACTACTGATATCATTTGTTCCCCCTAACATCATTATAACATTAAGATAGTGATGTTAGACATATGGGGTTGATTCATTTGCAACTTTCTTTTGTAAAAATGTCAAAAGTCATGTACCATGTTAGTTTTTTTTCCCCGGAGTTTTAATTAACTATTATGGCATGAGATGTTTGCGCAAACATAATTTATATATTACCATACTAGCTCAAAGCCAAGCCATACTGAAAAGCTCATTATTTGTATCAAAGTGTATTTAATTGATAACACTAACTGTTAGCAATTTTAAAATGGAAAGATAAATCTATCCTTTGTGTGTGGAATAATAACTAGAATGATGATGGTCCATAGTTTCAAATTCCAGTTGGATATTCCATGGGATGCCAGAATAAGTTACTGTCGCAAGTAGGACCATCTTGCCATTGTTGCAACATCTTAATTGGTGTGTCTTAGGACATTCCTTATCATAAGTATTGAGATAGGGTGGAATGGTGGATTGTCCCATCCTATGAAAAAATCAGCATGACTCCATCTTATGGGATTTAAAACCTTGGTCAAATCAACGCCGTCAATTCCTCAACCATATAGATTGCCAAAGTTCAAAGTGAAATTAGTTTATATATAACTGGATATCTGTTTTTAACCATGATAGATTTTGTATCATTGATTGCATCCTAAATAGTGGTTGCTATTTTCATTGTGTTAGCATGAACAAAGTGAGGAATTTTACCTTTTGGCTTTCTTGGGTATCAATCTGGTATTCTTGTAGAATATGTTCAATTTGTTCAGAGATTGATGATTGATTTAGCTTAAAATTTAGGTGCTAACTTTTTGTTCTTTCACCAGAGAATAGGGCCAACACCTATCCCTGGAGCTTTTGATCATCCAGCTCCTCTTTACTATGGAGGTGTTGGGGCACCACCGCCCATGCCACTTGGAGTTTCTGGTGGCTACGGTGCCCCACTTCCACATGCTGGCATGCGTTATGACTATGGGCCACAGAGTAGTGCTTCTGGACCATTTGGTCTTTTATCTCCATATGGTCCACCTGGACCAATGGGAGGTACTCTCTCTCTCTCTCTCTCTCTCTCTCTGCGCGCGCGCGTGCGCATGCACCATTATGCGCCAATGTACATGAATGTTGGCAAAGTAAATGTATGAATTGGAGGGCTCCCCTTCTCCCCTCCCCTTTTTGGAAGGGTTGCGGAATTTGGGGTCTCTGTTTCATCTTGATGCATATGCAAGTAGCTGTTAGCATACATCGTTTGATGTATCTTCCATGAATCTGATTTTATTCTTCTGCCAATGCTTGTGGGTGTTGAAGGCATGGGTTATGGTCCTGGCCCTGGTATGGACCGGTATGGATATGGGTACCGAGGATCACCATTACCGGTATGCTTTATTTTCTAAATATGGATGCACGATTCTATGTTATTATTCTTCTATAGATTTCTCCGACAATGTCTAATTATCTAGTCCATTTGGGTTTCAAAGATGCCAAGTCCATGGTCTGGAGTAGCTCTACCTGATGGCAGTGCCTCACGAAAACGCCGTGGAGGTAACAAGAGAAAAATCTTTTTTGAACTTACAGATATTTAGAATCTTGTTTAGCTTGGTGCAGTTGTCATTATTTGCCATGGGCAATTTGACTTCCTGTCCTTGCATGCATGTGTTCTCTGCATCCGTATTGTTATATGTTACCAGTTCTTTCTACCACTATATGCAAAGTTAAGTGTTTAGTCTATATTTTCCATTAATTTGATATTCTCCTCTGTTGATTACTGTCATTAACTAGTTAATGATTATCACTAGAATATTAATGAATGTTATACTTTTTAAATCTTATCGATGACGTGTTAAAACTGGCATGCATTTGAGCATTGGAATAAACAAAAAATTTGTTGTTTTAAATATATGTTTTAATCTAACAGGGAAGGAGTACTGCAGTCTTGTTGGATCGGGATGAAAGGAGTGTCTGGCACAAAAAATTGGAGGAGCTTTTTTTTTTCCTTTTTTGGGGTTGAGGTTGGGGGGGTGGGGGGTGTCAGATTAAGAGAGAGTGCATGGTGATTCTTTGGTTTTTAAATTAGGAATTCATATATGTGTCTATATGAATATTACATGGATGTATAAATATTTGTGTGTGTATATTTGTGCTTTCCCCTATGCTTATTGGCATTGATTTTATCACTGGCTAGAGAAGACCTTAAAGCGATCATTCCAGATTTGAAATAGTTGTTAGTAGGTCTTACATTGTATTATGTTCCCTTGATTTGTTCATCTTATGCTCATGAGCATCTATTTGTCTCCTATTTGTCTTCATTTTCATGTGGGCGCGACTTTTTTGTCTTAATTTTTGTTTTAGGGCCTGATGGGTTATCAGAAGGTGATTGGATGTGTCCGAAATGCGACAATGTTAACTTTGCCTTCAGAACCACTTGCAACATGAAGAAATGTGGAGCTCCCAGGCCTACACCTATAAGTGTAACTCTTATTCTGTGTCCATCTCTGTATTTATGTTTCAACATTGCTTATACCCGTCTGCCCCCGCCCTCCCTTTCCACCTACACACCTGCACCATCTCCCCCTCTTGGCATCACGCACATGTTTGATATTAGATTCTCCTGTAAAGTTGGAGACTTACTTGAATCTATTCAGTGATGTTGCTCGTATGAGTCTTATAAAAAAATTCTTTATGTCAGCATAAAGTTTGCTTGCATCAAGTGGGCTACAAGTTTAGCTACACTTTCTTTATTTTATTTTACACCTTGATTGTCTTAATCTGAGCCCTAACTTAAAAATTATTGTGATTACTCCCATGTAGTCTGGATAAAAAGTGGAATAGACTAGCAGAATAGATTTTGGCCAAAGCTGATATATTCGACATGCTTGAAGTGTAAATTGGAATTAACAATTTGAATATATTAGTGAAAAATAAAAATATGGCTAAACACCATGTTTTTAAATGCCTCATGCTTATCTTTTCTTTTCTTTTTGGTAAGAGTTGTCTCTTATGCTTTAAGTGAAGTTATTTAAGGCAGTCAAGGTGACTAATACATGGTTACATACAATACTCACAAATCATAATAAGGATGATTGAGCTTAATGTTTCAAACTTGTCATGAATGATTGAAGGGATTATCGATACCTTTTCTTCATTGGCTTGTGGTTATCTTTATATATTTTTTTCTTTATTTAAATGTTTTGGGATGTGATATTTTTAATGTGGGACATCAAGTTATTGTAGGATACACTTGCTCTCCTCAGTTGGAGGAGCCAAGTGTAACACTATTTTAACAAGTAAACAAACAGATTATCCTAAATAAACTACTTTTAATCATATTGCTGGCTGCAAGTGAAGGGCCTTTTATCTCTTGTCCAAGTTACGCCTCTAGTCAAAGTCCAAGTTACACCTCTAGTCAAAATATGAATAGCTATTCATGCCATGGCATGCATTAGATGAATGAGCACGTGTGCAAACAACTTACTTACATTGTATATGAGGGGCATATGTTGGGGGTGTGTGTGTGCACACAAGCTCAGATGCATTTACGCTTGCTTATTAGCTATTCATGAAACTTTTGATTAAGGGCTGGATGCTCAAACGGCCTTCATGGAATAGCTTTTATTTGTTGCTAGGTAATTTATCATTTAGTATTTTATTGGTTATAGTCTTGTGATCCATCAGATGCTTTAGTCATTGTAGAAGGCATATGCATCTCTTAAGATGCGATCTTTGCACAATACTAAAATATGTGCATTCAGAGTTTTGGTTTCTTAGTTCCGTTGCCAAGGATCTTGTTTGGGTAATAATGACTGATCACCATGTTGAAGCATATGAAGAGAAAAAAAGAGAACGTATTGCTTCTTATTGGTGATAGTTTTCATGCTTTTATTTCACTCTCTACCTTTTTCCTTTTTTAGCGATAATTCTGACAGCATTTATATTCTCTTGTTTATTTCTAACAGGCCCCTAGTCGTGGTACTAGAGATTATTCAGATGCACCTGAAGGTAGCTGGACTTGTAACAAATGCAACAATCTTAACTATCCGTTCCGAACCGTCTGCAACAGGAAAGGGTGTGGAAACGAGAAGCCTTCAACGAGCCAATAGACGTTTAACCAGATGTGCTAATAATTGTTGTTGGAGAATGAAGTGAGAATGAGGATTTTTGTTTTAGACGTGACATTTGTGAACTCTCATACTGTTAACTAGAAGATGATTAATAGTTGCTTAAACGGAATTTTGGACCAACTTATGGCTTGGTGCTTCTGAAATTTTGTGAGATCTGTTGCTTGCATGTTATATATTAGGTAAATATTGAATACTTATATAGAGTTAAAAAAATTTAAATAATATTTTCTTGACTCATTTTATTGGATGAGCTCTAGAATTGTTATAAATGAGTGAATCAAGTATACGGTCTTTATAGATTAAGGGATACGAAATTAAGGGATATTGTATATGGCTCTTTTGGAATATATGAAGGTTGATCATGTGAAACCTTATGTTAGCATGTATTTAATTTTATATGAATGAGGGCATTTTGAATGATATATACAGACAATGGAGGATGGATGATTATGCTTTCCTTTCTAGCTATAGTTGAAGGCTTACATAAGCAATCTGTGATTTAGGCTCACATAAAGTTTAATACTATATTTATGTTTTTATTTATTTTTGTTGGATGTGCCATTATGTAGATAAATTGCTATTGCTCAAAAAATATGCAAATTATTGATCTATTGGTGTAGCTTATGTGAACTGCTAGTCTATTTAATTTGTTTGTTTAGTTAGTTTGTTGGCATGTTCACATTTATCTTATGTTTCTTTTCAAGGTTTGCTATGGTATACTTTCATTATTTTTAAAATTACCTTCACCATCCATTAAAGCCCTCAAAAGCCTCTCCTAGGTCTACATTCATCGCATCTTAGCGTAAAAGAGAAAAGGAGGGGGAAAAAAATTACTATACACATAGCAAGCCGATCAACGGGACCCTATCACAACGTTAAGCGACGAGGGTGGTCTGTGATCAGGTGATTCCAGTCCCTCCGCACCAGCTTCGACCATCAGTTGGAATTCTGTCAGCTATTCCATAAGCAACAGATCTTTATCCATGGCAGTGGTGTTTTGTCATGGTAAGAGACCTCCAATAATAAGTTAGAAAGGAAAAAAAATATCCCTAGAGACATTTCTCTAACTTTTCATATGCTTGATTTTTTTGGCACATAATAATGGATGGTCAAGAAATTACAGCAGGTACCATGGTTCGTGGTGGAGACGAGTGGTGGGGTATGGATTATTTAGCCAAAGATGATCTCCAATGCCAGAATCTTCTCTTGTTTCCGCAATCATAACGTAGAACAAGAGCTTCTTCATTTTGATTTATTTATATACATCAGCCACAAGTTTAATTGGTTATGTTTTTTTATTGCATTAAAAGTAAATTAAATGATCAAAAAAAAAAAATACAGAATATATATATGAAATACTAAAGCAAAAGTTATTAAACAATGATGTGCACCAAGCGGCTTTCCATCATATTTATATTTAAGTAGGAATTGCAATGAGGAAATTAATCAAGATGATTAAATTAAGGTTGTGTTTGAATTAGCTATTAAGATATCTTTTAAGTGATTGTTAATCAACAATTAATACAAATAAACTTTAAGTACATATGGATCCAAACAAATACCGAGCCATAAATATTTGCTTTCAGTTTTAATTGGCGGGCAACTTTGATGCCCTTTTTGTTCCCTTGCTAATCAAGAACGATTGGTTACCAAACTAGGACTGTTCAGGGACACGTGAGATTCAACTGCTTCTACCATATCACGCAAAGGTTCTTCCTTCAAACCAAGATCAAAATATGTCACTTATATGAAGGGTAACAAATGGACACTTGCAACGTATGTATAATAAAAATATCAAAAAATATAAAAATAAAAGATCAATAAAAAAATATTTCATAAATTTAAAACATGAAGAATACAAAAAAAAAAAAAAAAATCGACAATATATGCATAAAATAGATTTTAAGAATGAGAACGACAAAAGCTACATTAAATAGTTTACACAAAGTTCCTTTTCAAATAGACATCTCATCTTCAATTCCATAGACCCATGGTCTGGCAAAAATTTATTTTTCAAAAACCTGAGATGGTTTTTGGAAAATAAAAACCGGATGAATAAGATTTAGAATATAACTCAAATTTTCATGAGAACAAAAGGACCTTATTAAACATTACTTTCATTTTTGGAATAGCTTGAGAAGAGATTTTGAGAATTGAGATTTTTTGAGTCAAGGTATTTCAAAATGAACTGAAAACATATTTGTCAAAAATTACTACACAGTATTTTATAAAAGTATTTGATAAAATAATTTTATAATAATATAATATAAATAATTTAATCAATCATTCCACATACATATAACATCATAGAAGGTCTAATAACAAAGTCACTAATGTGAGGACAAGTTATCCGCCTGAAACCGCCATCAAAGATACGAAGGGGATTGATGGAATTCATTTAACACAATTAACACACTCATTAGGAGGGGGTTAAAAAAAAAAAAGAAAGGGCTCAGATGTACTTTTGATCCTTAAACTTTCATTTAAAATTATTGGACTCAAAATTCATTTTGATTCTTAAACTTTTAGTTGTTGCAGTTTAATTTTTTATACTTTAAAAATGTTGTATTCTTAATATCTTGTTAATACATAATTTCAATTAAAATTGAAAGTATAGTTGATGTGTCACCTTGATATCAAAGGTTGCTCTAGCCTGAGTCCCATAAGTGCAAATTGAGCCAAGCTGAGCAACAGGTTGTTCGGGCTGGACTCAATCTTAAAAGTAAGCTACTTGAGATTAGCCCAAGCTTGAGCTAAGCTAAATAAAACTTTCTTGGTTGGCTCAGCTAAAATTTGAGCTGAGCTTTAACCGAGCTGAGCTGGGTTTCCCAACCATATTTGAATAAGGTTCACCTGCTGTGCTTTTTTAATTTTTTTTAAAAAATCGAGCTTTAATTCCATCCATTTAAAGCTGTCATTCTATCATTCAACCCTTAAGATCTTTACATAATGCCCTTAACATCTTAGAATTTTCATAATTTACGATACCACTTGTATAAAGCTAAAAACATGATAGCAAAAGCAAACAAGCCAAGGTCTGAAATGCAGTTGAGCTCGGCTCTTTTACTAGTTGAGCAACCTAAGAAAGTCAAGCTCAAATGAGCTCTTAGTGAGCCAAGCCTGAGCTGCTCACAAGTGGCTTGCTTCATTTGCACCACTACGAATTCCGATGCGCAAAACTCAACTGACCTAAAGAAATGACACCAAATTTAAATATTCCAAA
The DNA here is from genome assembly GCA_017589505.3 of Metroxylon sagu. Lineage (NCBI taxonomy): Eukaryota > Viridiplantae > Streptophyta > Magnoliopsida > Arecales > Arecaceae > Metroxylon > Metroxylon sagu. The sequence goes on from JACVBY030000231.1 coordinate 17,484, forward strand.
TCAATGCACTGAAAATTTATGTGATATAAAGCATGAGATAAATTTCAATTCTGCTACATCCATATACAAAACCATCAACTTAAAAAACTTTAAAAACAAAATATATTGTTTATCAGGTTAGCCAGTTAAAATGCTGGTCTTTCTATGACTACAGCTCCTAATGCACTCTGTCATATGTCTGACAAGCAAGTGTTGCATAACAATAGGAATGCAGTTCAGAAACATCAGCACAAATTACAATAAAGTTGTCTTCACTATATGATCAAAGTTTGTTTCCCTTACTTTCATGGTTTCCCTGTTTTGGGTAAAACTACCACTTGAAATGTTCTGTTTTCTATGTTTCCCACAACATGGCTTAGCTCACATTTCTTTCTCATCATAAAACCTCAGAACCAACAAATGGACTAGAATGCTCAAATCAAGTTATAGCATTCTATGGACAAGAAATATCACATTTATGCAGGGTTGGCTTTCCGAATTCTTCTTTGAAATCTATAATGGAATATATTCATAATAGATGTCACATTACTCAGGTTTGGCATTTCAAATTCTATAGCAAAGCTTCTTCCACTAATAGGAAAAATCTCATTCCAACTAGATGATGATCTGGATGCTCCTCTAATGCAGCCATCAACACAGCCCTTTGTTTCCCATGCCATGTATTTTGTAACTTAAGACTGGTCATTTATACTGTCCTATCAAGTGATCTCCTAAATGAAATGCAGCATGGAATCAAATCATCATGAATCCTATATCTGGATCATCGATCTCCAAAAATGATCATTAATTCTTTGATTAAGTTAAACACCTTTTCATTCTTCTATAGAGTATCCTTAGGAGCATCACGTGCCATTCTTCCGTGAATATCTTACATTTTTTGATCTCTCTCAAGAGAAACAATATTACCTCTCGAACATTTTTTTAAAGTTCTGTTTTAAAAAAAAAATCCCATACCAAATTTTCATTCAGCACTAAAACTCCTTTCTTCTTGCTCCAACTCAAAATCTTCATAAGAAGAAGAGGATCTACATATTACTCATTAAGTTATAGAGCCACATATTCTATGTACACAAATTCCAGAATATTACCCAAGGCTGACCTTCTTGTTGGATGGTATATATTCTTAAAGTCACCATCCAAATCCTAGTTCACATTCAAGAGTACTTATCTTGTTTTTTTGTGCATTTGTGATGTTAAAAAGGTCTCTCTCCCACATATGTCAGCAGATAAGAGGAGCTCTTGAAGTGTCAGGAGAGAATGAAAGCAGATTGGGTGAACACATGCAGCCAGTTGTGCTTTGAGAAAGAAAAAAAAATAAAGGAAAATGATGATTAAAAAAAAATTAAGGAAAATGATGAAAGAATCACCTTCAGATGCCTATATTGAACTTTAAATGTATAACAAGCTCTGTGTTAAATACCATCAATAAACTCTGCACCATTTTTCCATCAGGACAACCAGTATGGTTGGTATGTACTGGTATAGATTAGTTCAGTATCCTAGCACCCATGTAGATGCCAGTTTTATATCAGAACAGTATGATGCCATTCGATTCCATCAGTTTAAGAATCCATGGTAAGGAAAAGCGAAGAGGAGAGGCAAACTTGAAGATGTGGCAACATTTTGCAATCATCAATGCTACTCTATTGATGCACATGAGTACTGAAGTGTTAAGGCTAACCTACTCATCCAAGACATCATGCAACAACTATTCATGGATAAACCCAGAGAGCCTTAAACACTAAGGGTCTGCTAGGTTGCAACAAAACCTATGTAAAAGGAAAAGATGAAATTCTACCATGGAAAGGAAAAGTTCCCTGAGATAAGCTTTCCAATTGTCAATTTTTGGTTGAAACAAATGAAAAACTAGCCTCTTATAGCACAATAAGTCCCCACAAAATGTTTGTTGCAACCAACAAGGCCATAAAATAATGCGAACGTAAATTTCATAAAACCCACATGCTTGAGTTTCACGATGCTCAGATGCAACCAAGTTTAGCCAATATAATCATCATAAGCAAAACTTAATATCTATCACCACCTTATAAAGAAAAGAGAGGGAATCCATTAAAGCTCATTAATTCAAAAGGTGCTGCAAAATCACTACTATTGAAATCAAACAGGCTGATGATCTTACTAAGCTTCTAAATCAGACAAGGGTAAGGGAACCTAGAAGAGACCAGCAAATGAGGGCTTCTAATGCAGATACATGCAAGCCAAAGCTAAGTATCTCCAACTATGTAACAAACCAACCTCTATTTCGACATGTTTAATAGTTGAAAACTATTTTGACCTGTTTAGAAGAATATCTTGGTAGAAAATCCAAAGGGTTACAATATAGCCTAGTTAGCAATAGCAAGTTTATCATCTTCCATACTAAACTTTGTTCCACCACCCTATTCATATTAACCATAGATTATGAATTGCAAATAATTTATGCTTATAAGCTTGAATGGTCAACACTCCTTTTCGAATTACATGGCAATTTTCTTATTTATCAACATCTCATTGACTACGTAAGCTATCAAACCAAGCCATTCCTACCTTAACCTTCCATATAGGTATTATAGAACATGAGTATATAATGTGAGGTATTAACTAAGCCCAAAGCCTTGTGGCAACCAAAATAATATTTAACATTCAGAGATTGATGCTATCATCTAAGCATTCCACAATCATCATCATCACCACAAAAAAAAAAAATAAATAAAAAAATAAAAAATCAAGACAAAGTCGTCACACAAATTTCCGAAATTGAGAGCCCATATTAATGATGAAAAATAAAACGAAATATCTCATTTGTTCACAAATTTATTTAGTTAAGCCAAACCTGAAACCCAACCCATTTCAGTTCTTAGGCTTCCATGCAACAGGTAACGTGGAAAGAAAGAAAGATCCCAACTTTACCCTAAGCCGTCGATGCCGAAGCAATCATCCCGGTCTTCCTCGCGTAGGCGAAGATTCCCCCGGCCTCAATCACCGGCCCCGCGTCTCCTATCGGCTTCAATCGGTACTCCTTCCCGGTGGTGTGGTTGATCAGCCGGCTCTCGTCGAGATACACGGTCACGATATCCCCGGTAGTACACTCCTTCCAGATCCCCGTCTCTTCGGACTCCAAGGGGTAGATCTCGCCGGTGGCGACAGAGTTCCGGAAAAAGATCCGAGCGTAGTACTCGGCGACGACGGCCTGGACGCCCGCGGCGCCGAGGGCGACCGGGGCGTGCTCGCGGGAGGAGCCGCAGCCGAAGTTAGCGCCGGCGATGACGACCGGGAAGGGGGTGGAGGTGGCGCCGGGAGGTACGAAGGGGACGGGGTAGGCGGCAGACGGGAGGCCGCAGAGGGCTAAGGAGCCGAGATTGCGGTACTCGTCCGGCTTGGAGGGCACGAGGGTCAGGTGCTCCGCTGGGATGATCTGGTCGGTATCGATGTTGTCTCCGAGGACGAAGCAGGGCCCGTGGAAGGTCGTCGGCGAGGGGGACGAGGGTGTGACCGCGGCGCGGGGAGCGGCGGAGAGGAGGAAGGGCTCGGGTGCGGATCGGGAAAAGGAGGGGTATTTGGGGAAGGAAGGGCGGGTTGGGAATCGGAGATTGGGGGCGGAGAAGAGGGGCGAGTGGGTTTCCTTGGAATAGACGGAAGTCTTGGAGGCCGTCGCGGCCACAGCTGGTATCGCTGCCGCCATCGACATGGTAAGGAGTTGGTCGCCAAAGGAACGCATTTCTTCTTTAAAAGAATCCTAATCGTCCACCACTGGAACGAAGACTCGGAGAGAGTCAAAGTAAAGCAACGAGGCGTATTATTGCGACCTAGTAATTCTTTTTCTTATGAGAAAGAGCATGGAAAAGGCCTTTCCATGCTGTGATTATTAATGCCTATATTTTTAGCAGCGATCGCATCCCAACTCTATCACGGCCTGGTAATTCATTTCTAAAACTAATTAAATTTATCGCTAGTTTAGCAATACCCAAAATTTGAATTATGCGCCTCCTAATGAGCAGGCCATGCTACCAGTTCTCGCCAAGAACTAATCATAATTCATTGTTAATGCTAATAAGCTTTATCATACTTTTATATCTAAATTTGATGCGTACATTAACAAATATTTTTGATCAAATTCATTATGTATTGAATTATAAAACAGATCATTATTTGAAGCCACAAGAGTCAGTTCAACCACAATCTAAAAATCCGACTCGAGCACCGGAACCAACTCAGTTCAAGATTACACTACTTCAACATTTCAGCTTCCATTTGAGCGCCAACAATTAAATTCAAATTCAAATTGATCGGCGCACATATTTCTTCATAAATCATGTAACTCTTCTTCATCTTCTTCACTTGGGCGCCAACAATTAAATTCAAATTCAAATTGGTTCGCCCACATATTTTTTCATAAATCATGTAACTTCTCTTTATTCTCTCGAACTCCCCACTATCTTCTTCATGTAAGTCTCCATGAATTTCAAATTTTTAAATGAGTTTGGAAGGACTATAAATACCTCTCCATAGCCCTTGTAATGGAGATTATGAATGAATAAAATGAAAATTATTCTAGTTCCATTTTTCTTCCCATTTGTGTGATGCAAATGTCTTCTGTAAGGGAATGAGCGTTAGGTTCAACTTAGGTATCTTTCAAGCTTTGGTCTACCAAGGGGCGTTTTCTTCATTTCAGCTCTCAACGTCATCATATTCAAGCCCTCAAGGATCCCCTACAATCCGGAGTTAAAGAGGAGGTTGCCTTGCCTTGGACCCATTATGGATGGAGTTCTCATACTAGTGGTAACAATTGTTAAGTCCAGTAGCGATTCAATGGAGTGCTGAAAATAACCTTCCAACAACAAAGTGAGTGCTCATCATTGGTGGTTAAACCCATCTGAATCTCTTAAGTCTGATCATATGAAGGTATACATCTTGGTCTTAAGGATCCTCAATCATTAGATCCCTTCTTCTTTGGATCAGGATTGAGTTACATAGCTGGTAGATTTCATTTCATTAAGTAGTCCATTCTTTGAATTACTTTTAGCATTCTTATGCCTGAATTAATGTTAATGTAGATAGGTATCATTGCTCAATCAATTAATTAATCTTCTAAGTTAGATTCCATTCTTGCATGCCACACCATTTTTGGTATCAGAGCCTAGGTTACAAGGCAAGTTTGGATTTGTCTTCCATTATTTTATTATTCCTTATTTCTTATGCCTTGATTTAGAAATTTTTTTTTTTTAAAAGGTGCATCTTTTATTTTCTATTGTGCTCATTTAAGGATAGTCCAAAGAAGGAGGCTAGAGGTAGTACCTCGGACTATTTGACCCAACGGGCGTTTGGTAGGGATATCAGGGACGTACCAATAAGGGAGGCTATCGGTAGTACCTTGGTGCGTTTGACCCAACTACCTACGTTCCGGGAGTACTGTAGGCTATCAAGAGGACTGTGCATAGCCGTCACAGAGAATGTTGACTTGAGGCAAGGCCTTAAGTGATGCACATAGACGAAAAAGAAAAGAAAAAAAAAATCAAATACATTTTGCATTAAACCCAAGCCTTTAATAAAATTGAGTAGCAACTTAATTGCTCTAGTGAGCTAGGGACACCAACGAGTCTGATTCAAGGTATAGTGGGAAAGCTGGTGCACTCAACTCATTGGTTATTACTTGACACTGGTATCTAGGCAAGAGGTCCAGAGGCAAACGCCCTAAGTGGACTTGTGGTTCATAATTAGGACCCTGCGAAAGTAGGGAGAGCCTCCCACAACCCCACCTCTTACTTGGCCAGTGGATTGATTAACTGATGAATTGGCTGTAAAGTTAGCTGACTTCTTCTACATTGGATCTCTAGGTCTAGCAAACCCTAGAGCGAATCTGTGTATTGAATGACTACTAGATCAGGAACTCCCTACCAACACTCACAAGACCAACCTAGTTCTACCATGGACCTCAATTTAGAAGCTTTCATGAGAACTATGACTGAGCAGTTCAATCAATTGAACACTAGGTTTGATCAAATAGAAGAGAGGATAGTAACCTTTGAAGAGACCCGTTTGACCCCTATTGAGCCACAATCACCCAGATTGCCACCTGTCCATCCTAGAGTCCGACACCAGGAATATGCTCCTGACCCACAACCAAGAAGACCTCACCATGATTATGTTGACCAGGATGAGAGAGCCCTTAGAAACATCCGTCTAGATGCACCCACATTTGATGGAGACTTGGATCCTAAGGTGTATATAGATTGGGAAGGTGATATGGACCAATATTTTGACTGGTATGAAATGTCAGAAGATAGGAAATTTAAGTTTGCCAACTTAGATTGGTCCGTCACGCTAGATTGTATTGGGGTAATGTTGAACGCATGAGTCAACAGAGGGGTAACATGCCCATAGCCACTTGGAGAGCTATGAAGGTGAAGCTTAGGGAGAAGTATTTACCAATGTCCTATGAATAGAGACTCATGGATCAATGGCAACGATTAACTCAAGGGAGTAAGACAGTGTCAGAATATATTGCCAAGTTTGATGAGTTCGTTATGAGATGCAATGTAGTTGAGTTGAGGCAGCAACCTTGTCTAGGTTTAGAGTAGGTCTACAAGAGGAAATCCAAAGAGAATTATTTTTGAGAGAAGTCCATGACCTAGACCAAGCCTACCAAGTTGCTAGGAACTGTGAGAGATTCCAGAGGAGACCTTTATTTTGCCGACCTGAGCCCATTAGGATTAATTCTTCTGGAAATAGATCAAGTCCAAGCCCAAGTACATCCAATAGACCCAGTCCTGCTACTCCATTAGTTCGAAGAGAAGATAAAGGAAAAAGTCCCGAGGTTCAAAGAGAAGGAAATGTCCATTGTTTTAGGTGCCACAAGATAGGACACCATGCAAGCCAATGCCCCACTAGAGCATTACACATAGGGAAAGTAGAAGAGGAAGTAACTGAATCCCTAGAAAATAATGAGGAGGAAGAAGTGTATGAGACAGGTGTGAGTTTAGTTGATGAGTATGAAGGGGATGAAGAGATCATTGACTCATCAGAACTACTAGGGGTTGTGAGATGTATCTTGACCCAGGCCAAGAAGCAAGAAGATTAGCGTATGACTAGTATCCTACAAACCTTTATCAAGATAGGAGAAAAGGTGTGCAAGGTCATCTTAGATAGTGGCAGTTGTGTCAATGCCATATCAACTAGTACAATCAAGAACCTAGGATTACCTACTGTGCCCCATCCTAATCCCTATAAGGTATCCTGGATAGATTCAACCTCGATTCCCATCAATTCTAGGTGCCAAGTCACAATCCAGTTCCAGTCATACCAAGAAAAGGTTTGGTGCGATGTTCTTCCGATGGGAGTTAGTAGCATCATATTAGGACGACCATGGTTGTATGATCATGACGCTATACTCTATGGCCATTCTAATTCATGTTCTTTCACTCACAATAGGAAGAAGATTGTAATCAATTCCTCACTACCTAAAGACCAAGTTAAGAGAGGGTCAAGTCATTTGAGGGATAAAAGATAAGGAATAAACATGATCACTACTAAGGAATTAGAGCAAGAGCTTAGTAATGGTTCACCTGTTTGGGTTTTAACAACTAAGAAAAATCAGGACCAACCCCATAAGAAACAATCCCAGGAAGTGTTAAGGTTTTTAGAGGAGTTTCAAGACATCTTTCCCGAAGACCTTCCTAATCATCTTCCATCCTTGAGAGACATTCAACATGCCATAGATTTGATCCCAGGATCGACGTTACCAAACCTTCCTCATTATAGGATGAATCCTACAGAACACTCTGAGTTACAACGTCAAGTTAGAGAACTTCTCCAAAAGGGATTCATTAGAGAAAGCCTAAGCCCATGTGCAGTACCAGCCCTTCTGACCCCTAAGAAAGATGGCACATGGAGAATGTGTGTAGATAGCAGAGCCATAAATAAGATCACCATTAAGTATCGTTTTCCTATTCCTCGTTTGGATGACATGTTGGATATGATGGCGGGAGCCAAAATTTTCTCCAAAATTAACCTTAAGAGTGGCTATCATCAAGTAAGAATTAGGCCTGGGGACGAATAGAAAACTGCTTTCAAAACCAAAGATGGCTTATATGAGTGGGTAATAATGCCTTTTAGTCTATCCAACGCACCTAGTACTTTCATGAGGATCATGACCCAGGTTTTAAGGACATTCATTGGGAAATTCGTAGTGGTCTACTTTGATGACATTCTCATCTACAGTAGAACAAAGGAAGACTACTTGAACCATCTAAAACAGGTTTGCCAAGCCCTTAGACAGGATAAACTCTATGCCAACCTCAAGAAATGTGACTTTATGAACCATAGAGTTATCTTTTTAGGATTTGTTGTCACCGCTGAAGGGGTGTCTGTCGACCCCGAAAAGGTCAAGTCCATAGTCGAGTGGCCTGTACCCAAAAGCATCCATAATGTTCGTAGTTTCCATGGTCTAGCCACCTTCTATAGGAGATTTATTCGAGGATTCAGCACGATAGTGGCACCCATTACTGACTGCATTAGGAAGAGAACCTTTAAATGGACAAAACCCGTTGATAGAGCCTTCCTAGAAATAAAGAAGAAAATAACACAAGCACCTATTTTGAGGTTACTCAATTTTTCAAAGGTATTTGAGGTTGCTTGTGATGCCTTTGGAGTAAGGATTGGAGGAGTTTTGAGTCAAGAGAGTCATCCAATGGTATTCTTTAATGAGAAACTGAATGAGGCAAAGATGAGATACTCGATGTATGATAAGGAATTGTATGCGGTAGTTCAGGCTTTGAGATATTGGAGACACTATTTGCTACCGCAGGAGTTTGTTCTTTATTCCGATCATGAAGCCTTACGATTCCTTAATTCGCAAAAGAAATTGAACCCTAGGCACAAAAAATGGATAGAATTCATTCAGGCATACACTTTTGTTCTGAAACACCGTGCTGGCACTGAAAATAGAGTTGCAGATGCATTAAGCCGATGATCCATGCTTTTAACCTCAGTTAGCACCGAGGTTGTAGGGTTTGATAGACTGAAAGAGGAATACCCTAAGTGTCCAAACTTTAGTGAAATCTATCAATCCCTCCAACAAGGATCATCTAGTGTACATAGTAACTATACTCTCCTAGATGGATTCCTTTTCAAAGGAAATCAACTGTGTTTCCCAAACTTCTATTAGAGAGTTTCTGATTTGGAAAGTTCATGCTAGAGGCCTAGCAGGTCATTTTGGTAGAAACAAGACCATCTTAGCGGTAGAAGACCAATTCTTTTGGCCAGGCCTCAAAAGGAGTGTGGCCTAAGTTGTAGCTCAATGTCGAACTTGTGCTATTGCTAAACAACAAAAGCAAAACACTGATCTGTACACTCCCTTCAAGTCCCTAATTGTCCATGGTAGGTTCTTAGTATGACTTGGTACTAGGACTTCTAAAGACCTCAAGAAGACATGATTCCGTCTACGTTGTAATTGATCGATTTTCTAAGATGGCTCACTTCATCCCATGTTCTCAAACCCTAGATGCTTTAAAAATAACCAAACTTTTTCTTGATGAGGTGGTGAGACTACATGGTTTTCCCAAAACCATTGTATCAGATAGAGATGTTAGGTTCACTAGCTATTTTTGGAAGACCCTTTGGCATATGTTAGGAACCAAACTGAAGTTCTCCACAGCCTACCATCCTCAAACAGATGGCCAAACTGAAGTAGTTAACCGGAGTCTAGGAAATTTGCTAAGATGTTTAGTTGGTGATAGTGTGGGAAATTGGGATCTCTTACTCCCTCGTGCTGAGTTTGCTTACAACAGCTCAGTCAATAGAACTACTGGAAAGAGTCCATTTGAGGTGGTCCATGGTTATAAATCTAAGAAGCCCTTAGATCTTATCCCTTTACCCACACATGCACGAATTTCTAAGTCTGCTGAATCCTATGCACAGCATATTAAAGACTTGCATCAAGAAATCAATAAGAAACTTAATTTGAGCAATGAAGCCTATAAACATATGGCTAATTCATGTAAGAGAATCAAAGAATTCTATGAAGAAGACCACGTAATGATTAGGCTCAGACCTGAAAGGTTCCCATCTGGAACCTTTAAAAAATTACATGCCCGCGGTGCAGGCCCATTTAAAATCATAAAGAAGATCGGACCTAATGCATATGTACTTGAGTTACCTTCTGACCTAGGTATTAGCTCGACCTTCAATGTTTCAGATTTGATAGAGTATAAGGAGCCAATGATGATACCTAGTGAGCCTTTTGGGCCTGACCCTATTTTTGAGAGTGAACCTACCCCCGAGTGTCCACCAACCACTTTTTCAAAGAGGCGAGACAAAATTGAACAATTCTGGATGATAAGACTGTCACTACCAGGAACAAGGACTACCAACGATATCTGGTTCGTTGGCAAGGGCGATCAGAATCTGAAAACTCGTGGATGACTAAGGAGGACCTACAACGAATTGATCCAGACTTATTAGAACATTACCAAAACCAAGTTGACCCATACTCGACAGGGTCGAGTTCTTGCCATCCCGAAAAATTTGGTGCGGGCATTAATAAATGTTTTCGATCAAATTCATTATGAATTGAATTATAAAGCAGGCCATTTGAAGCCACAAGATTCAGCTCAACCACAACCCAAAAATCTGACTCGAGCACCGGAACCAACTTAGCTCAAGAGATTACACTACTTCAACATTTCAGCTTTCACTTAGGCACCAACAATTAAATTCAAATTCAAATTGGCCGGCTCACATATTTCTCCATAAATCATGTAACTCCCCTCAATCTTCTCCACTTGGGCGCCAACAATTAAATTCAAATTCAAATTAGCCCGCCCACATATTCTTCATAAATCATGTAACTTTCCTCCATCTTCTTCACTTGGGCGCCAACAATTAAATTCAAATTCAAATTGGTCCGCCCACATATTTCTTTATAAATCATGTAACTCCCCTCCATTTTCTTCAACTCTCCACTATCTTCTCCATGTAAGTCTCCATGAATTTCGAATTTTCAAATGAGTTTGGAGGGACTATAAATACCTGTCCATAGCCCTTGTAATGGAGATTATAAATGAATAAAATGAAAACTATTCTAGTTCCATTTTTCTTCCCATTTGTGTGATGCAAATGTCTTCCATGAGGGAATGAGCGTGAGGTTCAACTTAAGTATCTTTCAAGCTTTGGTCTACCAAGGGCGTCTTCTTCATTTCAGCTCTCAACGTCATCATATTCAAGCCCTCATGGTCCCCTACAATCCGGAGTTAAAGAGGAGGTTGCCTTGCCTTGGACCCATTATGGATGGAGTTCTCATATTAGTGGTGACAATCGTTAAGTCCAATAGCGGTTCAATGGAGTGCTGAAAATAACCTTCCAACAACAAAGTGAGTGCTCATCATTGGTGATTAAACCCATCCGAATCTCTTAAGTCTGATCATATGAAGGTATACATCTTGGTCTTAAGGGTCCTCAATCATTAGATCCCTTCTTCTTTGGATCAGGATTGAGTTACATAGCTGGTAGATTTCATTTCATTAAGCAGTTCCTTTTTTGAATTACTTTTAGCATTCTTATGCCTGAATTAATGTTAATGTAGATAGATATCATTGCTCAATCAATCAATTAATCTTTTAAGTTAGATTTCATTCTTGCATGCCATACCAAAATCATCTAAAAAACTATTAACATGGATTTTATGGGTTAGTTTGGAAAATGAATAGGGAATATCTAAAAATCTGACGTTTCCAATCCACCCCAAATTTTTTACTCCACTTCATTTTACCAAACGTTCTTTTGCCTCTTGGTCCTCCCTTTTCCGTTATCCTTTTTTTAAATGTAAAAATGAAGGTAATGGCTCTACCTCTCCATAGACTCCAGTTTTATTTAACTGTGGAAGTTTATCCCACAGTCAAAAAAAAAAAAAAGAAAAAAAAAAGAAAGAAAGATCTTTTAGGTGTCTCCACTCTCTCACTGAGTGGTTCTATTTTTTCCCCCTCACCGTGCCAAAGTAGATTGATTGATAATGTACAGAGCACATATATATAGTATGGGAGCAATTGTAATGATCCTTCCATGTCCTCACCTGGAACATTACAATAGAATGAGGACAAAAACATATAATGTTTCTATTAGACAACTGCACGATCTGCTACTAAAGGGATTACTTCTAATAAGAATACAAAATATCCTTAATCATTTGCCTTGTTGAGTAGTGATCAAGGATGAGCAATTTGAGGAGAAAGCATAAGAGTTGGGTACAACATGTTGATGTCTTGATCCCGGGTTATCTACAGAAGTGTTATCGGGTCTGTTTTGATGCTAGAACTCATTACCCACAGATAGATGGTGCTGGATCGAAGTTTTTATTTAGAAAGAAGAAGGAGAAAAGAAGCCACACTGATTGGAGAAACTCATCGAACTTCCATTCCCAATTTTCATGGATAAACTAATCAAGCTCAGAGGTGATTTTTCTCATCTCAAAGAAAAGCATGGTAAGAGGCTCCAGGACTCTCCCGCTGCCTCAAACTCCCTCTCCTTCCCTTCTATTCTTGACTAAGATTGCACCATGACTTACAATACAGCTCATGCCTCTTATCTCTGTCAAATAATGCATCTCATTGATATCTTTAGACTGGTAACACATCTGCACCTCAGCATTAAGATAACCAAAGGCAGCATTTCATAAGCATTTCTTTTTTTTTGATGGGTCATAAGCATTTCATATATCAAAAACTAACCTGTTATCCCTGTGGAGGCCTACATGTACTGTTTATATAATCTGTCTCTGTTTTCTTCCCACCATACCTCTGCCTTCACCTCATCAAACCTCTCTCGACTGCAGCAACGAGTTTTCAATTCATTTTATCTTACCAGTAGAGCTGTCAATATTTCAATAAGTCTAAGCAAATATGTGGGATTTAAACCATCAGGTACCAGTCACTGGTAGTTCGTTCAGAAGTCCAGTACAACAAGCTCCCAAAAATAATGGGGACCAAATGTGAAGCTCAGTCTACTGCTAATTTCTTCAATTAGTCAGGCTAATGGTGGCCTAATCTTTTTTCAGGAACCAGAGATGCTAGTTTAGTTCAGGTTTTCAGCCTTTCTCAGGGGGACAAATGGTGTCCTGGCCCAAGTCTCTGACACAAATTTCACTATTGTTCTATGCTATTATCATGTGCATGGCATTGCATTTAGAACTCTTTTTTTTTTTTCTTTCAACCCATTCGCATACTTTCCTAAAGGCTACATCTATTTTCACAGGGCCCAAGCCCTCCAATGTAGAATAAAAGAATCAAAGGCTTGCAAGACTCGAAAGTATGAATAGGTGAATGGTGTTTGCATGTACTGGGAACCTCACTATCGAACACTACCATGAGGACCATATTTGGTTCATGGATAAGTCTACATGACATCTAAGATACGTGTGCAATTTGCCACACATTAAGGCATACTTTGTCTACGTGCTCGTGTACACATCTAGCACTGCTCTAGAAAAGATCAATGCTGCGTTAGACTTTGATCCTTCTGACGCATTTCAAATCAGCGGAGACTAGCAGGTATCAGCTGTCTCAAGCCTTAAATCACTTGGTTCAATTTTGAACATGCAATGAGTTCATGTTTTAAACAAGATACTGCTGTAAGTTTACGAGGCTCACCTAAGTTCAACGCGCGTTACCTCCCTTGAGCCATCAGTCAAGGAATGGACTGTAATGAAGACGCCAGGCTCGTCTTCCACCACCCACTCCACCACCTTGCCTCCAATCCCTCCAGTACCACTCATGGTTGAGCTCTCTCCCGCTTGAGCACTGCTACATGGATCCATTCTTGGTGAGTGCAGTGACTCCGCGGAGTTGCGAGGGCTTCGTGCTGACTCCTCTAGTTCATGAGCTTGAGTTGAATCAATTGGATAACTCTGGGGAAAATAAGGAACATGATGGAAAAATAATGCCAGAGCCATGCCACAACTGCTCTGATCTTACTTGGTACAAGGACCAGCCTATCAACTGGGAAATGTGAGAGCTTACCTCATCGTTGGAATGAGCTGATGGCGTCCGAGGTATTTGGCTTTGAGTAACGCTATAAAGCTCTACAATTTTGTCGTAGTTTTCACACCACCACATCTGAGCTCCCCAAGCATCAAACAACTCCTCGCTGGGAGGCACAAAATTTAACTATCGTAACTGGCTTCCAATACTATCAGTCTTCCGATTTCTATGGTGCAGGCCAACAGGTTTATAGTCTAGCATGGCTACTGATAGTGCAAATGAAAACATTTTTTTTTGGGGAGAAATATTGCAATAATGCCAAATTTGGAACCTCTTCTTGGCGTATAAACTAAGAAAAGGTATGTCAACCAGCTGACCGGAATTCTGCTGGGAAATATATATATATATATATATAAGTTATATTTTATTTATATGAGAAACACTATAAGAAAATTGTCGAGGGTGATGTGGTGAAAAATCTATCGTTCATGAGACTATGGTTATGTCATCAAAAATCTGTTGTAATGTATTTTGGGAGTAGTTTAGTAAATATATGTAGAACTTAATTTATTAAAAGAAAAAACCCGGAATCATCAAAATCTGTCTAGAAATAAAGGAATTGGCTTACATGGGTTTGAAGCCCAGAAATGGACGAACCCATTTAGTCATAGTTAGGATATGAGAGAGAGTGTAAACTTTTCTTATAATCTTTAGGGAAGGCATCACTCTTTCTAATTCAAAAACCATTGAGCACTCTTGGGCAGCATGGATATTAAGACGTTTATTTTCTGTCAAGGTTTTTTTTTTTTAAACTAGATTTCATATTTGATGGAACATAATCTATTCTATTATAAAAAGTAAACTTCCAAGCAATGAATCAAGTTTTTAGGAGTTCATCTGTCATCAAAGCATGCACATCACACGTAGCATACCCTAGTGGTACTTAAAAAAAGGAAAAAACAGAGAAATAATACGCCTAAAAACATCCAGTTGAGTACCTAAAACATAACTTTTTGATGCGGTTGCCTCCAGTCGGCAGAGCAACCAAGGTTATAAGAACCCCAGGCTCAGGCTCTGCCACCCATTCGTTTCCCTCTTCTCCCTCTTTGGCCTCTATTGCAGCCGTTTCTTTGGAACGTTCCAGCTTCCTCCGCGGTTGCACTCGCGCAACCTTCAAGCACATACCCTTGATCTACCATTTGAAAAAGAAAGAAAGAAAGAAAAAAAAAAAAAGGAGGACAAAGGAAAAAGATCATCATCCACAGAACCCTTTGCTCTTCCAACCGGTGAAGACCGAAGAGTTTATTTGAAATAGAAGAATAGATATTACATGGATGGTTACACGGTTGGTGATTTCCTTGATGATTCCCTTGGGACCGAGACAAGGAATGCATGTAAGCATCTCTCTCTTCTCTATGTTCGCGAGCGCTACCTTTGGATGAAGGAAAACTCTTGAGCACTCTGCTAGAAATTTTGGAAGTTTGGATGGAGATCATGGCCAATGAAAAGAACTGGTTCCAGGTCATTTAATGGAAAGAACCATTCCATGCTTTGATTTTGGCCAAATTAAAAGGCTGGTAATTATTTCCATAGTAAGTTTGAAATTTGAAATTGTTTTGAAACTGGGCCCTTCTGCTATACCCTTGAAGGTAACAAGATTGTAATACCATTCAGCACTAGAATTTGATGGTACTAAGGTCTGGCACATGTGCTGAGGCAAATAAGAGGTAGCATGAGTTTGATCCCTTATTAAATCTCATGTTTGACATGCAAACTTCTTTTCTTTTTCTTTTTCTCCAACCTGGAAACGTCGAGATCAATCATCTCTACCTCTTCCCTTCATGGGTGTTTGGGGGATGTGATAGAATATACCTTTTTCCATTGATTGGATTTGGCTTTTTCATCGTTGAAGAACCGCATAGAGATGAATATAGCACAAGTAAAGCTCACGGAAAAAGTGATGGCAAAAAATTGAGCTTAATATCAGAATAGATTTGGACAGGGAGCCTGTATCTGAATGCATTTAGTTGGGGCATCACAAACCGCGCATTGTAACTCCCCAAGCTCATGATTCAATTAACTCCATAAGCGAACCAAAACCACATGACTTAAAAACTCGAGTGAAAGTTAATCCACGCATTGTAACTTCCCAAGCCCATGATCCAATTAACTCCATTAGCAAATCGAAACCATATGACCTAAAAACTCGAGTGAAAGTTAATGGATAGCAAGTGAATTTGAGTTATAAGTATATAAAGCCGAATCGTTACCAAAATTATATGTCCTAAAAATTCGAGTGGAAGTTAATGGATAGTAAGTGAACTTGAATTATAAGCATATAATACATTTCTTTCCCATTCAATGTACAACTAAATTTGGGGTATCATATACATCTCGTGGGGCTCCCCTAATTCTACTAGTCATTGGTTTATTTGCCGGTAACTCAAAAAACTTTTGGGTTAACAGCTAGGACCCTAAAGCACGTACCATATAACAAATATAGTTGCCTCTAAATGCATTTAGAGCGACAAGATTACAGATTACTAGCCAGCTCATAAGAGGGAATTGAGGTGTTGGCCCATAAGAACTAGTATAGTCTCATGGCTCAATAGGCGATCGAAGTGTTAGTACTCATACTTGAGGATATTTATTTAACCATCTCATTGGTTTCAGGATTCGAATGTTCACATGTTTATAAAGAAACTAATCATATGGTAGATTTCTTTACAAATTGTGCTGCACCGTGGACAAAAAAGACTTGCTGAACCACAACGTTTCTTCCCAAACTTGCTCAGTTTCCTTCCGTAGACGCTCCAGGAATTATTTTCATGAGGTCCTGACCTCCTACCCTTCTTACCAAAAAAATAAAACAGAAAATCCATTCATCCCTTTAAAAAAAAAAAAAGAAGACTGCACCAATGCTACTTTCGCTCTCTTGCAGTGGTAATATTTTTGCTAAAATATACTTTTGATCTTTGCTCTTTACTTAAAATTTATTTTGATCCTTAAATTTTTGATTGTTACATTTTAATATATAATATTTTAAAAATATTACATTCTTAATATTTTAAGATTAGTTAAAATTAATGGACTAACATATTATCTTAACATAACTAGTTGATAGAATAACATGTCAGCTATTCTATCAGAAACTTCGCATTGTTAAAACATCAGGGACTAAACTGTAACCACTAAAAATTTAAGGATAAAATTTTATTTTTGCTTTTTTTTATTTTTTAAAGGATCAAATTTTTTAAATACTTCTCTTTAGTAGCATTTTAGTATAAATTGACATGATCTTCATCGTATCTCAATCATACATGCATAAATAACCTTACATTAGATGAAAAAAAAAGAATGATTTGAAGAGTTATAACTCAAATTTACTTATTACTAATTAATTTACATTCAAATTTTTAAGATCCTATAAATTTAGTTTATTAATAGATTAATTGGAATAATAGATGAACTTATTGTGTTATAAGCTCTAATGGATTGACAAGATTTTTATTACCGATAGCTAGAGAGGATTCCGTCCGATGTGGAGGTGATTCACGGTGAAAGAAACAAATTCATCAGACTTCAGTTGAGTCCAAAGGAACTAGGTTGCTCAAATCCAATAAACCCATAACGTCTTCGAGCAAAAGAATCGATCATTTTTTTATTTTTTTTAATAAAAAAAAGGGCATAAACGGGGCTATCAATAGGCCTAGCTCGCACAGGCGACTTGATGTCGCGGCCCGACGAAAAAGGGCTCGGGCCTTGCTTTTTCGAACCCAAAAGATCAAGCGGACCCGAAATTAAAGGGTCCAACATCATCTATAGGCCGGGGCCAGGATGACTTCAATGTTGAAAATAAGGCTGTAAATGGATTGAGTCGATCCGTGTTTCGATCTGATCTCAATCCATGTTCCAATCCAATCTCGATACAATTAGATCCGATTCGAACCATATTTAGAGAACCATAGGTTAGGTTAGGTTTGAAAATTAGACATGATCTATATTATAAATCTAGTCTAAATCTTGCATTTTTTTTTTTAATCCGACCCATTCCGAATCCAATTTATAACAATCTATAAATTATAATTATATAAATCTTATTTTTTTTTTACTATAATTATCTTTATAAATTTAGTGAATAATTCTAATTTAAACTAATACTCCTTTTCATCTTAACAACTAGATCTTCTTTCATATTTTTTTCTCTAATTATATCTAAATAATTATATTTTATTATATATTTGGATAGATTCTTATTTATAATAATGCCTTTAAGTATATCAATAAATATTTTAAATATCATAATTTATAAACTTGAGGATAATCATTTATTTGGATCGAATTAAAAGTTTTGAATAAAAATTTAGGTTTAAGTTAATTCTTTTTAACCTTATTTTAATTTTTAATGGATCTATATTTGATTAATAATTATTAAAATTTAGTAATAAAAAAATAGTTATATGTTTGACTCAAATGCAATTTAGGGTTGGATTTAAATAAATTTGTTGAATCTAAAATTTCTTTCATAGATTCGATCTAATCCATCCTACTTAGCAAATAGATCGGGTCTAGATCTAAAATTAAGATATGAATTTAAGATCAGGTTGAATTGGAATCAAGCATGATTCAATCTGATCAAATTCAACTCATTTGCAACCCTAGTCAAAAATATATGAGCTGAAAGAAAAAAAGAAAAGAAAAGAAAAGAAAAGAAAAAAAAAAAAAAAAGGAAAAGAAAAAAAAAAGAAAGCTTGGCTCGCCACGGTCCAAGAATTTATTTGCGGTGGAAACGCTGGGTGGATACCTATCAAAGTCTTCAATATATCGCTTCCGCACGTGAAAATTATCAACGCGTCACCCTCTCCGTCCCTGTCACGCGAGTCGGAGCGGTTTCTTCCCTCCACCAGTCAAATTCAACTCATTTGCAACCCTAGTCAAAAATATATGAGCTGAAAGAAAAAAAGAAAAGAAAAAAAAAGAAAAGAAAAAAAAAAAAAGGAAAAGAAAAAAAAAAAGAAAGCTTGGCTCGCCACGGTCCAAGAATTTATTTGCGGTGGAAACGCTGGGTGGATACCTATCAAAGTCTTCAATATATCGCTTCCGCACGTGAAAATTATCAACGCGTCACCCTCTCCGTCCCTGTCACGCGAGTCGGAGCGGTTTCTTCCCTCCACCAGTGTCGCACGCGTTTGGCCCATCAGAGCGCCGGATACAAGAGGAAATCTTTTGCGTTAAAACACACATTGACGCCCAAGCGAATAACCAAGCCAGACCGAATGCCATGTGGCACAAGGCTATCGCTTTGCACGTCACATTGGTCCTCGAATATACCAATTCCCTCGCGCCACGTCCTACTCCATCTCCTCGTCGAACGGTCGTAGCGTTGGTCCTCTGTTTCCCGCTCTCCCCAAGCCTTCGGGAACGAGCTGTTGAACGATAGTTCCATGCACCGACGTCCACCCCCAAAACGGAACCCCTGTCAGTATTGTGGGCCCCACTTGGGTGTAAAAGAAATAAGTAATCCATGCCCATGCGTTCCATGGGTATTTCCAGTGCTGGGATTCGGGTGTTTTGGGACGCGTCGACCGCTGGAATCCGCAACGCAGTGTCGAGCCGCCGACAAACCCCGATAAGCCGAGGACCCAGACCCCAGCGAAAGATAGAAGAAAGGATTTCAAAGAAAATCTCCACCTTGCCCCTCAAATCCTCAACCAATCGTCCATTTCCTCTCACCATCTGGACCCAGGATCACGTGCCTTCATGCCATCCATCCACTCCTTCGTCAGCTATCAAACAAACAACTCCTCTCACGAACCACAGGACATACTTCCTTTCTCTCTAATGTATCATTCAAGATATCATGAAGAGCTTGGTAGACCATTCTCGCTTATAATCCGCCAATCAATGCTTATGCTAATGCCCTTTGCCTTGGAAGTCCTTGTCACACGCGCACCACCACACACTCGGCCGCAGGAAGCACCAAGAACCACTTGATGGACATTGCCACATTGGTTAGGCGAAGAAGCGCTGCATAATTGCATGGAATCTGGGAGGTATTCTACTGGGTTGTGCTCATTTTGGATGGCCTCATAGTTGACATTGTTGTATTGGTTTCTGAGACCTTAGCTCGCTCCGACAGGCGATACGTTCTATGTTGCAGCTTTGTTTCTTCCGATAATGATTGGATGTGAGATATGGGTTGGGGCTCTAGATTTTTCTAGACTCTGTATCGCCTATCTGTGGGAGTGATTCTTTAGATTTTTTGGGGTTATATAGATGTAAACTTGAGATTGTTCTTGTGCTCGAGCTTTGTTGTTACTGAGAAAGAGCTGTTGGATAGTTTGTTGGGCGATGGAGAAGGTATTGTTTGATTCAAAGTTTGAGGTGGTGTTCTTAGGGAGGACATGCTCAAAACGGTTGATCGGTCGGAGGAGCGGCCCAAGATTCTCACGACAAGTGTGTTCCCATCGAGAGAGAGGTAGTTTCTTCCATCAGTATTACTTTTGTAGTTTATTTAGTATTCCTTCTAAATTTTTTGGGTGTGAACTGATGAATTCGATGTTTATATCTTGTTATGCTTCTTGGAATATGAGCAATTTAATGGTTAGTTACCATGGTGCTTGTTGCTATTGCATTGCTTTGGTCCCCTTTATGGGTCATGCCTATCAATTACCTTTACATTATCATAGGAATAAAACATTGCAAACAGTGGAATTAGTGCATTGTTTGGTAATCTGGTTTATTTAATAACATCTTGACACCTCTGGCTGCAGCAGGGCAAGAGGCAAACTTTTTGATTATGCTCTCCTTTTCTTTTCTTGCCTTTTTTTTTTTTTTTTTTTGGCTTAATTAGTTGGGATCCAATTGAGCAATGGAAGATCCCAAGTAGAGTATATTTTTCCTATATACAAAAGAAAAAGATCTGCTTAGTGCCATTAAAGAACTATACTTGTGTTGATTATTACAGGGATGGTACTTAACTGCACTACCAAGAGAGCCTGGAATCACTTCCAATTAAACAGGCTTCTCTTTTGCAATGTGTGCACCATATCCATTGTATTATAATCGCACTGAATTGGGAGGTTGTTCGCAATTAGTCTATTCCTCCCTGAGTTTGCTTCAAAATGCAAAATGCTGTGCACTGTTTTGTGTGCTTTGCATTTGCTAGACCATGGTCCACATTTCTTTTGTCTGATCATTCTTTCCTTTTTGATTTAGTTGTTCTGTTTGCTTTTGTAATTCAGGCTTCCGGGCAAAGGCTTCCTATTCAATTTCTAGAACATCATTTGAAGATATTGACTCCATAGCCCCTGAGAAGGCTTTTAAAAGTGATTCTTATATTATAAATGGATCAAAGGCCGCTGCTTGTTTGTGGCCACCTTCCAGAGGGAATTATGTACTTGAGGCTTATGAAGATGAGTATGGAGGAATCATCATCAAATCAGAGAGATTGCCTTGGAATGCAAACGTCTTTGCTTCTGCCCTGCAAGCATCTCTTTCCCAGTGGAAAGTGGAGGTATTTGAATGCACTATATCAGCAATCTATACATTAGCATCTGCACAATCTATTTCACTTTAGTTTTGGTTTTGATTATATGAAGCCATGGTCTCCAAATAGACTTGCTTCTACCATGCACTAAAATATCTTCAATTTCTAATTAATGCCGTGTGGTGGCTGCATTTTATATCTGCAATTAATAGTGGTTGTGGTTGAGCATATAGGATGAAAATTAATGCCATGAAAAGAAGGCAAAGCTTTACTCTTTTAAGTAGCTTGCATCTTAGTTACTTGGCAATGACAGAGCATGCATTTGTATTTGCAACTGGAGTGTCATCACTAATCATTGCTGAAGAAGAAATGTTCTAAGAATCTCTACAGCTTATTCTATGATTAGCATTCAGGATTCTATTCATGTTTTTGTGTTGATTAATTTATTCCTCCATATTTTCGCTTAAAGTGATTCTTAAGTGTTCTTGTGGGAATTTCTTACAGGGAAAGAAAGGGGTGTGGCTAAAGTTGCCACTTGATCGCTCTGAGTTTGTGCCTATTGCGGTGAAGGTATAAAGCCATGTTTGTAATAATCTGGTGTTTAATCTCTTGCTTTCAAAATGAAGATGCTGTTGCATTTGTAATTTGAAATTAGGGCCTCGAAAGCTCTGAATTTAGTGAAAAATATATTATTCATGTGTCTGATGAATATCTGAGTATCAGTGAGCATCCTTTTCTTTTTTAATGACTACTGATTGAGCTGAAGTCCGAGTGCTGCATTTTTGTCTTCTCCTTCCAATTTTTGTTTGATCAACTTGTGTCACAGTTTTTTGCCTTCGCCTAACCTAGTAGCCCTTGTATCACATTATGCTACATATTAGTCAATGTTATGGTAGGGATTGTGTAATGTTTATTTTTCAGATAGCTGTCTAGATATACTTGATCCTTGTTAAATAACTACTCTAATAGATTATTAGTTTTAATGAAAATATCTTCAGTAAGTCCAAAAAATCGTGTAATCATTATCTCTATAATTAGTGATATTATTTGCATATTGTGCAGGAAGGATTCAAGTACCACCATGCAGAGCAAACTTATGTAATGCTAACATATTGGATTCCTGAAGGACCTTGCCTGCTTCCAGCCAATGCATCACATCAAGTTGGGGTTGGGGGTTTTGTAATCAATGATAAAAATGAGGTATGCCTGGTATAAAGATGCATGAGAAATTTCTAGTTGTAAAATAATATGACCTCAAATTCTTTCATATAAAAAGTTATCGCGACTCCTATGTATATATATGCTGCTTAAGATTGCATGTTTGGCATGTCATCTGCTAATTTATTCTTTGATTCATTGCTAGTTTAGCATGCTGTCTGCTAATTTATTCTTTGATTCATTGTATTAGTAGGTTTAAATATTATAGAGTCTGCACAAGGGCTTATATATGCCCTCCTTGGTCAGTCTATTTATAAGGTGGAAGTACTCTGAATTGTACATATCTGGCCTGCATCAGCCTTTTAAGAGAGAGTGGCTGAAGTAGTTCAGTTTCATTCATGGAGTTTCTATGTTAATTGTTGTTATGGAAATTCATATTTTAACTCTTGGCCAGTATAATCCACAAAGTCCTAGATCCCCCTTCTGCATTACTTTTACTGGTTGGCCATGGCATGACCAATACTTTTCCTAGAATCCTTTGGCATTTGCAATTTTTTAGGATCTGGCAACACAATTCATATATAAAATATTTCATTGTTGGATGTTATAGTGCACCTTTTCATTCCATTGATAAACAAAAAATTATACTCATAGCTCGAACACTAGTTAATTCCTAAAACTTGGGTGTCTGCTTTGTTCATAAAGGTTTCATGGGAAAAATTGGTTCAAGCGCTGGATGCATGAAGTGCTATCTACTAAAAGGCAACCGCCTTCTTGTGCTTATTTTTTCCCATTGTATTTCAGTTATGTTAAATATGTATTTCAAATATGGTTTCTATTTGATGCATTTATCAGTTATCTTAATAGGAAATTTTGAACATTTCCAGAATTAAATTGACCTACAAGCATTTGGCATACAAGTATTTTAGTTTGCTCCAAAGTATATGAGGTGGTTAAATTCAACAAACAAATTATGGAGCATCAAACTGTTTGAATTTAATCTAGATTTCATTCATGGATAAGTGGTGGCATTCTTCATATTGAAGAATCAGCATCTGTATAAGCCATGCTGCCACATGCCTTCTCAGTTGGCCCCTGTATCTGTTCCATGTGACCCTTCATTGCTAAATTAACAAGTACTCCTACTGTTTGCTTATTAGTGAAGGTGAAGAGTTTGAAAATCTCTAAAGCTCATGCTCGTCTTTACTGTAAACCAACCTCATCTTACATTTTCAAAGTGGCTTCCATAAGATGACCTTATGATAATTACCATAATATGCATTCTTATCCTAGTTTTTAGTGTAATTAAACTTTATTGACTGCTTAGATTCTAATGAATGTTGATTTCCTATTCTTTGTTTATGTTATGCCATTGAACTTCCACAGGTACTTGTGGTGCAAGAGAAGTATTGTGTTTCGACATTTGCAGGCATTTGGAAACTACCCACAGGGTTCATTCTTGAGGTATTTCTTCTAGCAATATAGTGTGGGGCTAAAAAAAAATCTTAGTCTTCTTGAATGAAATTTTCCTTTTCCCTTTTCCTGTTTGGCAGTCTGAGGAGATCTTTTCTGGAGCTGTAAGAGAGGTCAAGGAGGAAACTGGAGTAAGAAGCAAAGACATAATTCTTTTCCTTTCTGTTTGTCATATAACTGTTATATGCCTTCTCTTTTCCATTTTTTGGAGATCAGATCAAGTAGTTGCTGCATGTTGACCTTGTTTGCTTATGTTTTACAGATTGATACAGAATTTGTGGAAGTGATAGCTTTTAGGTAATGATATTTTTGATGTCTTCTTATTCCTGAATGCTTTCGAGTCAAAAGAACTTCCTGATACTCGAGCATTTATTTTAAATGTGTTGTTAGAGTTATACCTTTATTAACTAAATGAATTACAGCTGAGATATTTTATTAACTAAATGTGTTGTTACACTTATTCCTTTCTCAAAGAAATGCTAGAGCTGGCAATTGCTCTTATGCAAACATTCTTTAGCTCAACACGTCCTTGTGCAATCATTCCAGTATTTTTACTGCCATACCACCATACGCTTGCCTTCTCTGCATACAGATCCACAGTATCTCTTATGTTTAGTTTGCCTTGAGTTTGAGGATGATATTGTAATCCTTATTCTTAATATCTATACTACATTGACGTGCGTATTCATTTCAACACTTGTTTCTTGATATTCTAATCGAGAACCCGCAAAATGTAGAATACACTTCTTATGAAAAATTTTTGACTAAAAATTGAAGCTCAAGGGATTTTAGATTTACATTATACAACTCAGTATTTTTCACTTTCCATTGCATGTAAATCTGTTGAGATCATGTTTAATGTAATTAGCGTAATGCGTCCATGAAAGCTATTGTGAATCCAAATTTTTGATATGGCTCCAAATAAATGGTGTATCTAAGGTTAATCAGAATTGAGGAGCTATTATGACACCTCTGAGGTGCACTTACTGGAGGTGTCATTGCCTCATTTCTTGAACGACTAGGACAATTTTAGATAAACTGGTTTAACTAGTGGGTGGAATCATAGGCACCAATCATATCCATACTATTTACCACCATGTATGGTTTATAAACCATTCACTCCTTTTACTCGAACTGTTGATTCTTTTTTCTTTCTATATTCATTGTATACCGAGACTCTTAGGAATTATCAACCGATAAAAGGTGATTTTATCTCACTAAATAAAGTATATACCTTAGCACATGCCTTTATAGCACAAGTGCATGGAAACTGCAATGCACAGTTGCTTCTCTGAAGAACTTTAGTGAATCCTAATTTCCAAGAACATTAGGAAAGGCATAAGTTTGATGTCTGACAGCATGAATCTAACTGATTTATAGTTGCAGATGGCAAATATAACCTGCTGATGCCTCCTTAAATTTGTGTTAATCTCTTTTATAGTAATGAAGTGAGCTGAACAAATTATATGTAAAAAATATAATCTCTTTTCTGAGCAAAATAAAAAATTTTCTCTTAGATGTTAATACTTTTCTACTTTATCTGATATCAGGCATGCACACCATGTGGCATTTGAAAAATCAGACCTATTTTTCATCTGCATGCTGAGACCCATATCAAGTCAGATTAAGATTGATGAGCTGGAAATTCAAGCAGCCAAGGTAACTGTTGTACTTGGTAATCACAGTACTTATGTGTTTCTCAAAGAGTCAAAAGTTTAAAAACTATATTGGATTTCTATGTGATCATTGTATAGCTTTCTTTCTCTCTGGTAAGTGATTGCTGTCATGCCCTGTTAACCGTTGAAAAACCATCTGGAACCAACAAGTATGTAACCATAACCATAGGTGTCAATCATTATCCAGGATATTTGGGGGATCATTATGTTGGCTTTTTATCTGTAATAAGGTGACTGTCATCATGCCTTGTTGCCTGTGGAGAAACCGTCTAAAACAAACAAGTATTTAAATATAATCTTAGATATCAAGCATTATCAAAGATATTTGGGCAGTCCTCCTTTACCATATTTTCTTCTAGTGGCTACATCCTATCTAAAACATTAGCAAGGTGCTTTTGTTTACTATATAATGACATTCTTTACTGGCATTATTCAAGCGATTCTTCACTCCTGAAGTCTCGATGGCTTGTCTTGATCATAATTTGTAATCTCTTCATTTTTGGAAATGCAAATTATATAATACAGGAGAGGTTTGCAGTTCTGCTTCCTGACCTCACAATCATGTCATGCAACCATATCTTGACATTGGAGAGTAACATATAAAGATTTGGCAACAATAGCTGTAGCTGTGATTGAGCCTAATGAGTTCATTGCTCCACCCATGAGCTGCTTGTATTTAAAAATCTGACACCTGCTTTAAGATGTTTTGAGATTAGTCGACATATGGCTCCTGGCATCTGAGAGTTGCATTACTTTCCTATATTCAAAGCATTAGTTACATTTTTTTCTCACAAACAGTATCAGTTTTTTTAAATTATAATTATGACAAGCATATAGCCAGTGATAAGCGCATGCTTATGTCCAACATAAAAGCATAGCAGTATTCTTTGGATCTTGACATTCTGACCCATGAACCTAGTGTAAATTTCAAGTTTGTATCTTTTTTTTTTATTTTATTTTACTGATAAAGTTCATATATATCTGGTAAATTCAGACTTATATTAAATGGATTCATAAATCTGGCTTAAGAATTTGGTTTTATCGAACATGAATTTTGATTGATTGAATACTCTTCTTCTCCTACCAAAAACACTAAGCATTCACTTTGAGTTTTTTCAATAAATTGAGCTAGATCAGACCACATTTGCTGTTGATTTCATGGCAAATCTTCTTCTTCTTCTTCTTCTTTTGTGACATGTTCCTGCTGATCCCAGTGGATGCCTCTCTCTGAATTCGTGGAGCAACCATGCATTCAAGGTGACAACATGTTCAAGAAAATCATCGACATTTGCATCGCACGGCTTGGCAAGCGTTATTGTGGATTAGCTGCTCACCAGGTGATCTCAAAATTTGATGGGGGATCATCTTCATTGTACTATAATGTGGTGGAGCCTGAGGATTTCAACTGCCAGGGAACTTGAAAGGCATGAATTTTCTACTTTTGTTGAAGCTAATTTGCTCTAACTTGGTACCCATGTGTAGAGTAAGCTTGGATGAAGCTGATGAAATCGAAATCATGGAGCTCTTTGCCTGACT
Organism: Metroxylon sagu; assembly: GCA_017589505.3. Classification (NCBI taxonomy): domain Eukaryota; kingdom Viridiplantae; phylum Streptophyta; class Magnoliopsida; order Arecales; family Arecaceae; genus Metroxylon; species Metroxylon sagu. The sequence goes on from JACVBY030000231.1 coordinate 44,780, forward strand.
AGTAGCATTGGTGTTCAGTCCTATAAGTTGTGCTATTTGGGATCTCCGTGTACATACATATATGAATGATATAGTAAAATATACTCTCTCTACTCAATCTAATGTCATGGTCTCACAGTCATCAAAATGAAATAATGTCATTTATAGAAGCATTCCTTGGCGTGCAAAGAATGAGAACTATCTAGCATGAGTAATCATGACCAATTTCCATATCATTTCTTTGAAATTATTCTGCGTCCACCCACCACCATCATCCAAGAAAGAAGAAAGGTAGATTGAGATTGAACAACGCTTTGTAAACCAACAACACCTCATGATTTTGAAGGAAAATACTTCTACATTCAAATCAAATCTCAAAAGGTTTCACAATTTCTTCCTCTTGTTTAAAATGGCCCAATTACCTTACCACACGCTATCTTGACACTTTAGTGCATGTTCTAGTGATGCTCACATTTATCTGTTAAGCTTGACACTCACATTCGATCCTTTATCTATCTTTATTTTTTATACATTGCTGGCAACTCAGCAATCTATAAATTCAATTACAGGTGTTGTAAAAATATGGACAATCAGATTATTTATTGTTTTTTAAAATAAAACAATCTTGAAATATAGGCAGTTGGACTTGTATATTGCTGAGTTGTCTGCAATTTAAAAGGAAAAAAAAAAAAAAAAAAAAAGGATGAACCTTCTACCTATGAACTATGAAGCATGGATACTTTAAAATAAAAGGAAATATATATTTTTATTTTTTGATGCAAGAGTCAAGTCTCAGGTGATATGAATTTTAAGAAATCTTGATTGGCATATTTTATTTAGTTGATTTGGAATTACAGAAATGAGGAGCTTTTTGAAAATAAATCTTACCTAACCAACCCGTATTATTCGACAGGCATTTTTACAGTCATAAAAGTTTATCCATCATAAGTCAGATGTTTGGACACTGAAAATTGGGATGCCCTTGCTCTTCAGAATCGGGAGCCCACTTCTTTACTCTTAGTTTCCTGGCAGCCCCATACAATCAGGGTTATAAAAATTAATTTTGATAAACTTATTCTTTCAAACTGTTTTAAGTATTGACATAGTAGTTCAGGATCATGTTGAAAAGCTTTTACTTGCAGTCGCTTTACCTGTTCCACATAATTTTGTACCTTCTACTAAAATTAATATGTCTTAGCATGCTGTTCAGATTGGTATTATCTTATTCAATGATGTTGGTTTAATTCTAAAAAATGATTTTGCTACCATTGTGAGCCACTTAAATGGCAATATTGACCGTCTACCTTCGCTTATTAGGAAGCTTGAGCCGATGACATCCCCTCTATCAAATTTCTCATGTTACCAAATCTTTAAGGAGGCTAATCAAATTGCTGATCATCTGATTTGGCAAAAATAGCAGCATTGGATTTACATTTTAGGTAACTAACTTTTCAAACAATAGTTAGGTACTTTTAAAATTTTATATGTTAAACGTATGATATATTTCTTTATCATACGTAGCTTTTAAGATATAATGAAAGTTTTTTTTTAATGCTTATTATTATTTTTTTAATGTATAGCTTCTAAGCTGGAATGGAACTTGACCGGATCACCGCATCCTAAATACTTAATTATATTTAATTTTTTTTATTAATTAACCAATATATCGAAACGCAACGAATTCCAAAGGATTGACGTTGGTCCAGGGCTGTAGCCTATGCTAAAGACAAAAGGACTGAGGCCAGGGTTGATATTAACTTATCTGCTGACGTGGCAAATTATTAGCTGTATTGACAAGTGGAGCCTGCGCATGTTCCTATCACCCCCACGCCACAACGTTTTCAGCGAGCCCTGCCGCTGGTTAAACAGGAAAAGGCCGTGCAGTTCCATTCCTTCAGTGACACGTGACCCAGTCATAAAGAGGAGAAGAGTATGCGCGTACGTTGGAGGGCATTCTTTTGCCCATCAATATCAGTCAAGAATTCAAAAAGGGTCGCTTTCTCCTTCCTCCGCTTGACGGGCGAAGCAGCTCTCCTTTCCGGTGGAAGGAAAGGAGAACAAAAATAAAAATAAAAATAAAAATAAAAATACATTATTATTTTGAAATTAACCCCCCCTCCCCCCTTTCAAAGGTCCTAAGAAAATCACCCCAAGATTTCCCCTTTGCCCCTTTTCCCCACCAATCTTTCCTAAAGTTCCTTCGATTCTAGGGTTCGTCATTCGAAATGTGGTCCCTTCGCCGCTGGATTCTGGAATTCGAGCTCGAATCCCGGCCTCGGTGATGGGAAAATTGACCCGGAATTAGGGATTCTGAGGGATTCTCGGTGGTGATTCTGGAATCGCAGTAACATGCGGTCGCTTCTGCCGAGGTGCGCGTCCCCGAAGGTGAAGAAGGACGGCGGGAGCGATGGCAACGGTAGGACGCATCTCTATTTGAATGTCTACGATCTTACCCCCATGAACAATTATCTGTATCCATTTGGCCTCGGGGTCTTCCACTCTGGGATCGAAGGTGTGTTTTCCTCTGTTCCTTTTTATTTCATTTACTTTTCTTGAGAAACTTGGTTGGAATTTAGGCTTTTTATTTTGGCTGTAACTAGTGAGAGGCAGCTGAGGGAAGAGTTATGGAATTGTGAAATCCTGATTATAATTGACCACTTTTCCTTTTCGAAGACGTACTTCTATTGGTGACAAAGCTATTGATTAAAAGAGCGACCAAGAAGTACGAAATTGGTGTCCTTCCTTTTACCATTTTCTTGTGAAATATGAGATGTATTCACGATAGAAGCTTTCATAAAAAGTTTTTTCTCCTTTTTGCCACAAGTACAGTAGGATGTATTGCTTTTTGTGCCTAGGTTATGGGTGGAAGGTCCATATTTTTGTTATGATTAGGTTACAAAACACATGCTTCCACTGTGTTGAAAACCTATCCAAATAGATGCAAATATCTAGCGTTAGATTTCTTCTGGATCCCAGACAATAGATATTGTCTAATAGGTCTTCTTAAAACCTAGCTTATACTATACAGGGTTTGAGGACTATAAATCTTTTATTTTATGTGTAAAAAAGTTATCTTTCTAATTGTTGAATCCAAGGTATTAATTTACATGAGGGATACGCATGCATCATGTCAGGAGAAGCAGTGTAAGTCATGGCAATTTAGACATTAAACTGGGTCAAACTCCCATGACATTAGCTAAAAGACATGTTGCATATGTATTCAATCTGCAAAATTTATTGAGATTGAGCTTTTGAAAATTTATGTGAACAAATATGGGATAACAGAGGACAGAAAGGCATACCGATAAGAACAAGAAAATGATGAGGCAGTGGCAGTGAGACCTCTTGGGCTTCCCATGAACTTCAGTCAGAATCAGGGCCATAATAAATTTAACAAAGGCTCGAACTTTCTGTTTATGAAAGATCATTGAAGATGTACTAGAATGGATTTTAGGGTAATATCTAATAGATTTTGATTTTTTTAGTTCTGAATGATTTTAGTAGTTACAGTGCAATTTTTGCTTTCCTTTTTTTGCCCCAAAAATGAGATTTGGAAGAGATTTAAGAGATATGATGTGATCTTTTATTTTCCCTTGCCAATCTCATCAGCTTTTTGGTATTTTTCTTGGAGTGAGTATGAATTGGTTTGGGTTGGTTTTAAGTCAGAACCTAAAACTAAACCAATTAAAATCGGTTCCAAGATTTTGGACCTAGAACTGAACCGGCCATATCCTAAAATCAATCCAAAATCAATCCTATTAGATCGATTTGGTTCCGAATCGGCTCCAAGGTAGAGCTAATTTTCTTTTTCTCTTTTTTTTGTTTAACACATGTTTGATTTCTAATGGCTACATTTTTGGTCGTGTTTAATTAAGAAAAACTATATGTAGTATTTGTAGACTAATCTAATACTTAAGATCTCTTAGTATTGGTGGTAGACAACTCATAAAGTTAATATAAAGTCCTAGATTTGATTCCTAAGAACACTTCAATTTTTTTCGTTCTAAATTTCACCAAAAAGGAGGGATTTCTTTTTAAATTCCAACAAGAACTAACCCAAAGAGGGTTGGTTCCAAGATTCTAGACTCAGAACCAATCCTATTAACTTTCAGAACTGAACCAACCTTACCCTATCAGATCGTTTTGGTATAGGTTCTCTGGTTAGCCTAACCATTTGTATGTTTGTAAATTGAATGTTACTACTAATATCAATTTTCAGGTTAACCTAACCAACCCGACACTATTAGTTCTGGTGCTTAGCCTTTTTTTCTGATCTTGGATTTGTGTGTTTGTAAATTGAATGTATATATAATTTGGATACATATCCTGTTCATTTGTGTTGACACGTTCATTTTGTGCCAGTCCTGAAACCATGTCTATGTGAACTGGCCGCACACTTGGTCAGAAAACTTACTCCAATGTTTGCTGCTCAAGTTTCACTAGAAAACTTGTAATTTGAAACATGGGTTGCTTGAGAGGATCTGAGGAGGATGGACAAAGAAAGCTGTTGACCAAGTAGATGTTTTTATTGACGAGATCGACATTTTTGTATGAAATTTGGGCCTAGATAAATTCTTGTATGGATTGGCAGCTTTCAGGTTGACACATTCAATTAGTTTTTTGCAGAACAATTGATGAAATATAAATAGTTTTATGTGTAAACCTGTCATTCTCCAATTCCCTATGCATCTATTACAATTCTTTGTTGCATGATGTTAATATATGAGGGTTCATTCATTCATTTCTTTTTTTTTTTTAAAAGGAGTGTCGCTATGCAACTAAGATGTATTTTGTACTTGGGAAGTTTCTATCTCAGTTACCAGAGACTATAGTTGTTTCATATTCAAATTCAACATTTGGATTAGTGGCTATGAATAAAAATTTTAGTTCCAATGACTGAAATAGTTATCTGGTAATTTATTTTTATTGGCTGGGTCTAGCTCCTTTACCAAACTTTATTGTGTGGGCGTGTTATTCAGTTCTTATTGATTTGTCTGCTTTCTTCATTTGGTCTACTTTAAACCTAGATTCTCATGTAGCACAATTTAGGTTCATATTCTAGTATAGAAATGACAAAGATGTTCAAATACTTCCAACCAACAAGACCTCAATCGATTGATTACCCATCATCATTGATCTAAAATGTGAAACGTCTGAAAAGATGCACCAGTAAGTCTTTTTTGTTTGGCAAAGTTTCATATTTTGAAAGGAGAAAATGTTGTGTACTCCAAGAATGAAACAAGACAAGATTTTTCTCCCAGCTCTCTGTACGTATAATCTGCTTATTTTTTATCTTGTTTCTTACCATTTATTTTCTTGATTCTTGTTGCTATTATTTCCTTTTTTATTGAACATTTTCGAATAGTAATTGTTTACTCAACAAACAGTACATGGTATGGAGTATGGATTTGGAGCACATGAATACCCAACTAGTGGAGTGTTTGAGGTGGAACCAAGATGCTGTCCTGGTTTTGTCTTCCGACGTTCTGTGTGGCTGGGCACCACTGACATGTCTCGTTCAGATTTCCGCACGTTTGTCGAAAACCTTGCTGGAAAATATCATGGTGACACCTATCATTTGATGGTCAAGAACTGCAATCATTTCACAGATGATGTTTGTATGCGTTTGACTGGAAAACCAATTCCAGGATGGGTAAATCGGCTTGCAAGACTAGGTCAGTGTCTTGTCTGAAATATGTTTGATGGCCTCCATAAAGATGGTGAGTATTAACGAGTATGAACTTCTGTGAAGTTTCAGGTTCTTTCTGCAACTGTCTTCTTCCGGAAAGTATTCACGTTGCAACAGTTGGAAATTTACCAGCTCAACCAATGCTCTCTGGTTAGTTTGTATTATATTAGTGCAATAGTTGTGGTTTAGTGGCTTCAATTTAGAATTTCAATCAACCAATTAGGTTGATCTTCTAGTCTTATAGTGGTAAAATATTTGTGCAATTGTCTTTAAGATCTCCAAAGATCTGGTAACTTCCACCGGAGAAGGTATGTGTCAGGTCTCACAGTCAGACTTTGACACTCTTCCTGCGCCAGCTGGGTTCCCCTGAGGAGAAAAACTTGGTAAAATTTGATATTCAGGGCATGTTTAATCTTCCAAAAATCATGATGGTTTGTGCTGTTTCCCAACTTCATTGACCATGTCACTTTGTTTTACTGTGGGACTTTTTTCTTTTTTTTTTTTTTTTTTTTGGTATCCAAACATCTCAGCTTGGAATCAGAAAAAGAAAAGTTAATACAGAAATTAAAGTCATCAAACACTGCCTAAATTAAATGCCATCCAATTTTATGCGGATTTGATGCTTTCATGTTCTATAATATCTAAGTGGATGGGATTGCTAACTATTAGCTTTTTTTGATGGCGTTGAGAACATTTCAGAAGATGAGTTGGTGTCGATCACTTCATCAGCTGAGGAGAGTGAGGAGGAGGATCCAGATCATCAGCTGCTACTAACACCCAACAATGACCAAGAACATTCCAGAGACAAACAATTGAGGCTTGTTAAAGATGCTCAGTGAATTTTTCCAGTCTCCCCGCTTGTCATCTCTGTTTTCTTTAATGCAGCTTATTGATTTCACTTGTATAAATTATATCAGCTTCTTAACCCTGTCTTTGTGCCTCATTACACAAGCCTTGCTCCTCTAAGTGTACAACTGCTGTATTGTTAAATATTTGATTCTTTTCCCAAATTTGAAGCAGACAGCACAGCCTAGTTCGAGTGGAGATAAAATTGTTCATAAATTCTCTGAAGCATATTTGATTTCTTTTGGTTACTGGGTTTTTCCCCCTTGTCCTTTAATTTTGTGTGTGTTTTCTTTTCCTTTTTCTTTTTTTTTTTTTGTTTTAACTGGTTCATGCGTTTTCGTTTTAACAGGTTCCTGATAGACAAGTTTGGCAACCTTTACGATTCGAGCCATTCTTTCTTAAGTAGAGCCATCAATGTCCTACTCCATTCCCTTCCATGCATAATTTTTAGAGCCTGAGCTGATTGTTATCTTGTGAGGAACTAAGATATTTGTTTTTTTCAGCTGAGATGAGGGAAAAAAAAAAAGGAATGAAGTATAAAAAGATTCGAGATTTCCTAAAATTTTATCTGATATTGTAAAACCAAGATATGAGAATCTAACGTATTAATTTAAAATGTATTAGAAAATGTTTATATATTTTTTTTCCAGTAGAATAAAGAGGCCAAAGTTATTCCACCTTCAAAATTATTGGGTATTTGGATAATTCAACTATATTGTTTACCAGACCTAAAAATTCTCCTTGCATGCTTGAAGATTTCAAGCGACAGGGCTCAAACCTTGACCTCGTGTCGGAGGCAAGAGAACGTACCATTTATATTTTAATAAGCCGAGATCGAAGATGGAGGAGAGGGCCATATCCTTAGATTCATTGTCACAGAACTTGATATATCTTAATCCAAGTTGCACGTGATTTTTCAACAATATTTGAATTATAGCATCGATGGTGTTGAAGAAGCGAGTAGGATTTATTTTTGAACCTTTGATCATGCACATGCCTACATGAGTTGAGGGGAGGGTAAGACCGAAGTAGACTGGGCTCCGTCCAAGCTTGCTGAGGTACTTAGTGGTTGCCATATTTAGTGTATCTTGTTGGGCGATACCTAATCCATGCACGTCGTTATCTAAGCTGTTGGATTCGATGAAAAAAAAAAAAATCCTGATTTATATTGTATTCTCTTCGGTGATCTTCTCAGGAGCATCACTGTTTCACATGACCTAATTTCACGTGAAGGCTTGCACGACCATCCACAAGCCGCCATGAAGAGCAACCTTTCGTGAATGGCACTCCTTGTGCCAGACTCAGCCACCCCTTCTATATATTTATCTTTTCAATTAGTTTACAACTTGTTCGTGTTATGGGAAGTAATCTTTTAATCCTCATATTATATCAAAGCAAATCATGTATAATCTATATATAGAGCACATGTTACTTGGATCCCAATTCCATATCTTTTATATATATAATACCGACGCAAATATGACATGGATTTAGAGAACGGCTAACGTGGTATTATGAACTTTTCATTGACTTGATATAGCAGCCAGGTCCCCTTTTTCTCATCTCTCTTTTATCTATTTATTATTCTAAATATTAGGACAGCTAAAATAAAAAATTATAATATAATTAATTATTAATTAAAATAATAATTATAAATTTTATAAAAAATTAAAATAATATAATTAAATAATAATACATAAAAATGTGCTTTTAAAATTAAATAGACATTCATTTTAATTTATCAATAAGGTTACAAAACAAATGAGTGAATATTAGAGATATGTTTAGTCTTATAAGTTAAAAAAATTAAAGTCATCCCTAATTCTATCATTCCATCATCTCCTTAAGAATATTTAAAAATATTGATATCAATCTTTTAATAATATTTAATTTAAAAAAATATATTTCTAATTCCAATATTTATTTAATTTTATTAGCATTAACTACATTATATGTCAAAAAATATAAAACAATAAAGCATAAATTATATAAATAATCTAATTGATAATAATAAAATGATATAATGCCATTTATATATAAATTATAAAATTTAAAATAAATATAATTGAAAATATTAGCTCGGTACGTGCAAAGCTTCCCTGGTTACGGCCTGGCGTACGCAAGGGTTGGCATGGACTGGGCTTTCTTTTTCGTTGGATCATCATTGCAGATCTTAAATATTAAAAAATATACAAAAAAAAAAAAATACTGACCTTAATATGACGTGGATACAGCGAATAGTTAATATGATGCGGACGCTTTTATTGTGGCGACACCAACACCGTCCACCGATTCCGTTGCCTTCCCGCGGAAGCTTCGCATGGCTGCGTGTCCCACCTTCGCTCTCCAGCTTGCACTCCCGTTCCGCCTGAGCGATTTGATTCTTTTCCACTCCTTTCGTTCACACGGCCAGGACGCAAGCGACGAAGCCTCTCGGTGCAGCAGAATGGATGGGAGATTGGTCGGTGGCTTTAAAGCCGACGACGGCTCACAAACACAACCATCAACAATATGCGCTGAAATTATAGTGCTCGACGTCCCATCCACGGAGGTGAGGCGCAACGGTTCCCCACGCTAACGGAGGGGACGACGCGTTCTCCACGCTGCCGTCCTCTCTGGGTCCCAACTTTGCCGGCGACCGCACCCCACCTCCCCAATCTATCCCTTTAAGTAATCTCAGCTCGCAGCCCTCCGGGAAAGCGAGAATCCCGCAGAAAAAAAAAAAAAAGAAAAGCGAAATCGATGGATATTTGGTTAAAATTCGTTTCGGTCGCGGTTTTCGTCTCGGCATTCGCTGCGACCTCGTCTGCTATTCCTTTCATCGTCTTGCACGGTACTGTGGGAGTTTCTTGTTCTTTCTTTAGCTCTTTTGGATCTTTAGCGGTCCATTCGAATTTTTCGAAGTTAATATGGTCGGAGCCTGATCTCACCTGGAGTATGCCTTGATCTCTTCGCAGGAATTTCGGACCAGTGTGCGAACAAAGGGGTAGCGCGAATTACTGAACTTTTGAGGAACTTATCGGGTTCCGAGGGTTACTGCGTGTACGTTTCTTTCCTTCAGATTTTTTTTTTTGTTGCGAAGTTGGTACCTACTATCCTTTATAGACGTGAGAAAGTTTCCTTTGTATGCCATGCAAACTTAGGAACTTGGAAACATCAAAATCTCTACAAGATTTTCAATTGCTTGTTAGCTTACCAGTGTAGGAACGTGGGTTGATGCCCTTGATTTTGAATCTTGCGCGATTTTTTTTTATTTTTTTTATTTGTTTTGTTGCTTTCATTTAGTTGCACAAGACTTCTTGCCTACCAACTGCAGTTTAGTCATGCTACGGTTATATTTATTATTAGAATTGATTGTTTCAAAAGTTAATGTGCTTTTGTTTGGTTACACTACTAAAGACAATTCAGTTTTCGTGGAATCATGATGCATAGTGTTATTTTCTATAGCCGCATGAGCATTTTAGATGATGCTTCCTCACCTTTTTGTGTTTTAAATCTTTTAGGTTGCTGCAACCTTAATTATTAATCCAAAGAGAGGGAGAGAGGTTGTACCTATTGGTATGCTCAATTAGAATGGGCATCAAAATCGGTTAGGTTAGTAGAATGTTTTATTTCTAAAAAAATTTAAGATATTCTTATTTTATAAGATTTAAAATCTTGATTAGTAATATTTTATGATGTGACACCTACTATGAGATGTAATATATACTTATCATAAAAAATTAGCTGTATATTACACTTATTTTGAACTCAGTTATCAAAGTAAGTAAGTTTATAGAACTTGTTAAGACTACCACATGATCTTTTAGGCTATCTAACAGATGTATTGGCAGTTTAGAATGATGTATAGTTTGGCAGAGACAATAAGTAAAAAATATACGGATTCATTAGATTTGTTACCAGGAGATCTTTTAGCTATGATATAGTAAGGAGCTAATTTGGGTATACTCGTAAATAAAATTTTAAGAATAAAAATATGCCGTGGATACAGCGAATAGTTAATATGATGCGGACGCTTTTATCGTGGCCACACCAACACCGTCCACCGATTCCGCTGCCTTCCCGCAGAAGCTTCGCATTGGCTGCGTGTCCCACCTTCGCTCTCCAGCTTGCACTCCCGTCCCGCCTGATCGATTTGATTCTTTTCTACTCCTTTCGTTCACACGGCCAGGACGCAAGCGACGAAGCCTCTCGGTGCAGCAGAATGGATGGGAGATTGGTCGGTGGCTTTAGAGCCGACGACGACTCACAAACACAGCCATCAACCATATGCACTGAAATTATAGTGCTCGACGTCCCATCGACGGAGGTGAGGCGCAACGGTTCCCCACGCTTACCCAGGGGACGACGCGTTCTCCACGCTGCCGTCCTCTCTGCCCCAACTTTGCCGGCGACCGCACCCAACCTCCCCAATCTATCCCTTTAAGTAATCTTTGTTAAAAAAAAAAAAAATTACTTTTATTTTTAAAAAGCTATTTAGGAGTTATTAAAAATTTTAATTTAAAAAAAATTAAATATAAAAAATTAAAATCAAAAGAAAATAAGAATCGTGCCTGAACCAAGGCGTATTAGACACTGCCCTAAATACTAGTTTTCGCTCCTTCGTGCAGATTGTAGGCAATCTGTCCTCAAGGTACAACGATCCAGCTCGATCTGAACCTCCTACTACGAGCATGATTGCGTAAAGGTGCAACCCAACAACTCCTTCAGATGCCCAATGAAAAAATCAGCAGAATCACAGAAAAAGCTTTGATAGTGAAGAAAGGAGATTTTTGGATTGGAATTGGAATACTCAGAACCTTGGATCCTTGAGCCTATTTATAGACTCGGTCCTAGTAACCCAACGGCTGAGTACATAATGGTCTTAAAGGCCTGATAACTGTTATTCCCAAATCACATCAGTAACGATCCAATAATCAAATTATTTGGGCTGTTTCTAACCGTTCACGAACGTAAAATCACATCAGTAACGATCCAATAATCAAATTATTTGGGCTGTTTCTAACCGTTCACGAACGTTGGCGTGCAAACGCACGCCCAACGTTCGCGAATGCTCGCGCCTCAACAAGCGTTCACGTTTCGCTCGCGAGCGTCGCCCATGTGAGCAGAACGCTCGCGTGAGTGACACGAACGTCCACGAGCGTTCGCTCGCAGGTGTTGCATTTTTTTTTATTTAAAAACTTTTTTTTCCTTTTTTTTAAATAAAAAGGTCAACAATCCTTCATAAAAGTTTTTAAATTTTAAAAAAATAATAATATAACATAAATTTTAGAGCATCTTATACTACGCAATAGGTGAGGTATCATGTGGACTTGAACCCCACTTAGTGTTGATTGTATATATCTGAAGGAACAATAGTGGATTAGACCTGAAACTATGTCCTTGACTCATATTTCTACTAATCACACACACAGTATGGATCAATTGAGTTTAAGCGGTCAGCGCATATTAAAGGCCTTGCACTTAGTACCTTGATTTTTCATTAGAATTTCTTAAGGTTAGCTCAAATCCTTAGTCACGGCCTAACATGACAATTCTCATATAGGTAAATCCTTCAAGGGTATTTGTGACTAATACCCTATAGATAACCTACCTTCGATCCATTAAGAGTATAACTCAACCTTACACAAATTTATTTTGTCACTTTATAAGAGCACTCATCATAAGGATGGGATGAGAAATTTCTTCAAAAAGTGTGCTCTAACACGATCACTCAATCAGCTTCGTTTCTACGACATTGAACCTCTTTCATGGAATCTCCAATCACAAAGGTTGGGTATCCACTGCTCTGACCAAATAATGGGTTAAGCCCCATCCCCCTCGATGATTCTAGGACTTCACTCCTAGATAGTCCCTTGGTTAATTGATCTGCCAAATTCTTCTTAGACTTGACAAATTCCAAGAAGATAACATTATTTTTCTTATATTGTCTTATAGACTTATAACGAAGCCGTATATGGCGGTTCATCTTTTTATTAGTACTCTTTTGATTAGTCAGTTCGATTACGGCCTTATTATCACAATAGATTAATATAGCCGGAACTAGCTTAAGTACCAAAGGTAGCTCTGATACTAGATTTTTAATCTACTCTGCCTCATTACAGGTGATATCCAGAGCTATCAACTTGGCCTCCATGGTGCTTCTAGATATGATAGTTTGCCTAGTTGATTCCCAGGCAATAGCAGCACCGCCAAAAAGAAAAAGATATCCAGTGGTCGATTTAAGATCATGAGAATCGGTGACCCAATTAGCATCACTGTACCCCTCAACCACCTCAGGGTATTTAGTGAACATCAAAGAGAGATTAAGTGTTTCCTTTAGATATCAAAAGACTCTTTTTAAGGCTATCCAATGAGATTGATTAGGATTTTTATTATATCTGCTAAGTCTTCCTATACATAGGCAATATCCGATCTTATCCTATTTACCATATACAAGAGGGATCCTATGATTTGAGAATATTTTAATTGATCAATTGGGTCACCTAAATTTTTCTTTAGGTGAAAGCTAAGATCATATGGAGTAGAAACTGATTTAAGATCAGAATAACCAAATTTTTTGATCATTCTTTCTATAGAGTGAGAAAGAGAAAGAGCTATCCCTTCATGGGATTTGATAAGCTTCTAGGATTACATCTGCTTCACCTAAATCTTTCATATCAAACTTAGAAGAAAGAAAGGATTTAATACTTAAAATAATTTTAAGAGATGTTCCAAAAATTAAGATATCATCGACATATAAGTAAAGGATTACACAATCATCGTCGATGATCTTAGAATAGATACATTTGTCATGATTATTGATCTGAAATCTAAAGGATATGATGATTTGATCAAATTTTTCATGCCATTGTTTTGGAGCCTGTTTAAGACCATATAGGGACTTAACAAGTTTACAAACCTTGTTTTCTTATCCCTTTATAACAAAACCTTCAGACTGTTCTATATATATCTCCTCTTCGAGATCTCCATTAAGGAACACAGTCTTCACATCCATTTGATGAATGATCAACTTATGTATGGATGCAATGGCAAGAAGAGATCTAAGGGTTGTTATTCTAGCTACAGGAGAATAGGTATTAAAGAAATATAACCCTTTCTTTTGGTTATACCCTTTGGCTACTAATCTAGTCTTATACTTTTCAATTGAACCATCAAGTTTAAATTTTTTCTTAAATATCCACTTACATCCTAAAGGTTTGCTACCAGGGGGTAGATCAAACAAGATCCAAGTTTGATTTTATAAGATCGAATTAAATTCAGAATGAATGACTTCCTTCCAAAAAGGAGCATCAGATGAAGACATCGCCTCTGAAAAAGAGGAAGGTTTGCCTTCGACTAAGAAAGTAAAGAAATCTTCACCGAGGTCTTTTTCCTTTATTGTCCTTGAACTTTTTCTAAGTTCAGAAGGTCCACTTTCAAAGTTGGATCTTTTCCTTTTCCTTAACTCATTAGAGGATCCAGATTCAAAAGAATCATGAACCAAGAAAGGATTAGAAGAGACTTGACTTGGAACTTGGTTCTTAAAAGGAAATACATTTTTTAAATAAGTAGCATCTCTTGATTCAATAAGAGTATTATTTGAGATGCCACTTATTTCAGAGTTTATTATAAGGAACCTATTGGTACTGTTATCCAAAGAATAACCTATAAAGATAGCATCTATGGTTTTAGGTCCTATTTTTCTTCTCTTGGGTTCAGGTATTCCTACCTTAACTAGGCACCCCCACACTTTAAGGTAATCTAGCCTGGGTGTTCTACCTTTCTAAAGCTCAAAAGGTGTTTTAGGATTATCCTTAAAGGATATCCTATTTAGGATATAGCATGCAGCTAAAAGAGCTTCCCCCCATAAATTCTCGGATGCGCCTGAACTGATTAACATTGAGTTAACCATATCTATTAAGGTACGATTTTTTCGTTCAGCTACACCATTAGACTGAGGAGAGTATGATGGTGTAACCTCATGAATAACCCCATATTCTTGGCAAAATAAAGTCATTTCATTTGAGGTATATTTACCACCTCTATCATACCTAAGTTTCTTAAGGTTTTTCTCTGTTTGTATTTCAGCTTCTACCTTATAGATCTTAAACTTATCTAAAACTTCATCCTTTGATTTTATCAAATATGTGTAACAATACCGTGAGAAGTTATCAATAAATGTTACAAAGTAACGACTTCTTCCCCATGTAGGTAACTTGGTAGAGTCACACACATTGCTATGGACCAATTCAAAAAGAGTTGAGCTTCTATTTACTGATTTAAAAGGTTTTCTAGGCATTTTGGCTTGAATACAAATCTCACACTTGATCTTTCTATCAACGTGAACTTTAGGTATTAGATTAAGATTTGTCATGTGATGAATATGATCAAAATTCACATGACCAAGTATACCATGCCAAACATTTAAAGATTCAACATTAAAAATAAGAGAACTTTTATTAGATAACTTGAAGATTATATTTAATTTGAAAAGACCTTCAGAAACAAAGTCTTTTTCAACAAACTCATTATTACAAGTAATTACAACTTTATTTGACTCTAAAACAATTTTATATCTCCTAGATATGAGAGATCCACTAATCAAATTTCTTTTAACACTAGGAACGAACAACACTTCGTGAAGGATCAGGATCTTCCCAGAGGTCATCCTTAGGTCCACTCGACCTTTTCCAAGCACTTGTGCCGAAGAATTATTCCCAAGTGTTACACCTCCTCCACTTGATTCCTAAAAGGTGGAGAACCAAGAGCGATCAGAACAAACATGAACATTAGCTCCTGAATTAAGCTACCAATCACAAGAAAATTGGGTTAAGTTAATTAAGGGTTTCTAATTTATTGACCTGACAGAAGGCTCGGCACCACTTTCGACCATGTTAACTTGAGGTTTGGATGATTTCCTCAGTGGTTCAGTCTTTCGGTGGTAGCAGTCCTTCGCCATATGATTAGACCTTCCGCACATGAAGCAGAATATTTTTTTATTATTCTTTGACTTCTGATTCGGTCGATTCTTGTTTGGCCGGTTTTGAGGAGGCTTGGATCTAGATTGGAATTTTTTCTTCTTAAAATTCTTTCCCCTAGGTTTGAATTGATCTGGGGTTGAATTTGACTCAGTCAGATGGATCTTAGGTCCAAAATCAGGTTTCTGCTTGAGCTTAAGTCGATGTTCTTCTTCAATCCTAATAGAGTTAATCACTTCTATTAGGGTCAAGTCACCTTGCTTGTGGCTTAGCTCTCGCGAAAAGGTTGACCAAGAAGATGGAAGGGCATCTGTTAAGGCTTGGACCTTATAGCTTTCAGAAAAACTACAACCAATTAACTCAGCCTTTCTAAGAAGATCTTGGAACTCATATATTTGAATACTAATAGATTTAAAATCCATCATTATATACTTTCAAAATTTTGAGATGATGAATCGATCCAGACCAGCATCATCCATCCTATATTCAGCCTTAAGTGCATCACATAGTTCCTTAGCAGTTTTAGTGGGAAGGTAAATATCATAAAAGTTATCAGAAAGAGCACTTAGAATTCTATGTCTACAATGAAAATCTATTTTTTGGGGTGTTTTTGATGTTGAGGAAGAGGAAGTTTCAACTGTATTAGAAGAACTTGGTTGAGAAGTGGATTCGGGGTTTGGAAATTCTATGGCAGAAAATAATCCTAAAGTGGTAAGCCGGTATTTCACTTGGCTTTGATACCTCCTAAAGAATGACCCATTAAACTTTTCAGGTTTATTTGCACTAAGATCATCTGAATTCATTTTATGAGAGTATTGGTTGCTTAATTGGTTTTGCACAACAAAATTGAAGGTTCAGCCTTATAGTTTGAATTTTTAAATTAATGGTTTTCCAGATAATTTCTAGATTTTGAATTTAAATTCAAAAATTTAAATCTAGAAACTACTTGCAATAAATAAAGTAACCACTAAGCAAAAATTAACTCAATTAATTTAAATTTGAATTTGAGTTTCAAAATATTGAATTTTTTAAGATTTTTTTAAATTTAAATTTTAAATTTTAAATTTTAAAATTTAAATTTTAAATTTTAAATTTTAAAATTTGAATTTTAAATTTCAAATTTTAAAAATTTGAATTTTAAATTTTTAATTTGAAAATAAATAAATTCAAGATTTTTTTTTTCAAAAAGAAGATAATTTTTAAAACTTTTACATAGACTTCAAAGCAAAAAAAACTTTTTTCCTTTTAAAAACAGTTTTTTTTTTCTTTCCTTTATCAGTAAGTTACAATAAAAATCGTAATAATTTCTAATGAAGAGGAAATCTAGTCCTTAGTTGTTGAAAAAATTAAATATTATTTTTGTTTTTGAAAAGTTATTTAGAAATTGCTAGAAATTCTAATTTAAAAAATTTAAATACGAAAAATTAAAATCAAAATAAGATAAGAATCGTTCCTGGACCAAGGTGTGTTAGACATTGCCCTAAGAACTAGTTTTTGCCCTTTCGTATAGGTTGTAGGCGATCTGTCTCCAAGGTACAACGATTCAGCTCGATCTGAACCTCCTGTTATGAGCACGATAGCGTAGAGATGCAACCTAACGACTCCTTCGAATGTCCAAAGAAAAAATTAGCAGAATCATAAAACAGAAAATAAAAAAGAGAATTTTTGGATTGGAATACTATTCTTGAGCTTATTTATAGACTCGATCTAAATAATGCTTGAGCTCATAATAACCTTAAAGGCCTAATAATCATTATCCTAAATCATATTAAATTTAAAAATTTAAAAATTAAATTATTTAGATCATTTTTGATCGTTCACAAACGTACGAACGCACGCCCTACCTCTGCGAACGCTCGCGCCAGCATTCGCGTCCGCTCGCGAGCGTTCCATTTTTTTAAATTATATATATTTTTTTTAAATAAAAAGGTCAACAATCTCAGCTCGCACCCCGGGAAAGCGAGAATCCCGCAAGAAAAAAAAAAAAAAAAAAAAAAAAAAGGGAAATCGATGGATATTTGGTTAAAATTCGTTTCGGTCGCGGTTTTCGTCTCGGCATTCGCTGCGACCTCATCTGCTATTCCTTTCATCGTCTTGCACGGTACTGTGGGAGTTTCTTGTTCTTTCTTTAGGTCTTTTGGATCTTTAGCGGTCCATTCGAATTTTTCGAAGTTAATATGGTCGGAGCCTGATCTCACCTGGAGTATGCCTTGATATCTTCGCAGGAATTTCGGACCAGTGTGCGAACAAAGGGGTAGCGCGAATTACTGAGCTTTTGAGGAACTTATCGGGTTCCGAGGGTTACTGCGTGTACGTTTCTTTCCTTCAGATTTTTTTTTTGTTGCGAAGTTGGTACCCACTATCCTTTATAAACGTGAGAAAGTTTCCTTTGTATGCCATGCAAACTTAGGAACTTGGAAACATCAGAATCTCTACAAGATTTTCAATTGCTTGTTAGCTTACCAGTGTAGGAACGTGGGTTGATGCCCTCGATTTTGAATCTTGCGCGATTTTTTTTTTTATTTGTTTTGTTGCTTTCATTTAGTTGCACAAGACTTCTTGCCTACCGACTGCAGTTTAGTCATGTTAGGGTTATATTTATTATTAGAATTGATTGTTTCAAAAGTTAATGTGCTTTTGTTTGGTTACACCACTAAGACAAGTCAACTTTCGTGGAATCATGATGCATAGTGTTATTTTCTATAGCCGCATGAGCATTTTAGATGATGCTTCCTCACCTTTTTGTTTTTTAAATCTTTTAGGTTGCTACAACCTTAATTATTAATTCAAAGAGAGGGAGAGAGGTTGTACCTATTGGCATGCTCTTTTAGGATGGACATCGAAATCGGGTAGGATAGTAGGATGTTCTATTTCGCAAAGAAATCGAGACACTCTTATTTTATAAGATTTAAAATCTTGGTTAGCAATATTTTATGATGTGACACCTACTATGAGATGTAATATACACCTACCATGAGAAATTAGCTGTATATTGCACTTATTTTGAACTCAGCTATCAAAGTAAGTGAGTTCTTAGAACTTGTTAAGACTACCACATGATCTTTTAGGCTATCTAAAAGATGTATTGACAGTTTAGTATGATGTATAGTTTGGCACTATGAGAGACAACCAGTAGAAAATGCATGGATCCATTAGACTCATTACCAGGAGATCTTTTAGCTATGAGATGGTAAGGAGCTAACTTGGGTATACTCGTAAATAATTTTTTGAGAATAGAAATATGGTATACACTTATATAATTAGGATATTTGAGGTAAAAGAGGCCATAAAAAAAGATGAAAATAGGAAAAACAATAAGACCTACCAAAATTTTCATTGAGGTTTAAAAATATTTAGGTTATCTTGAAGTAACTTGAGGGATAGATTTATTTAATAAGATTTTAAAGGCTAAGAAGATGCCTAATAAATGAAGAGCACTATAGTACCAATTTATAAGAATAAAAGAGATTCAAAATTGTTATAACTATCATGGCATTAAGCTTATGAGTCATACTATGAAACTTTGAGAGAAGGTAATTGAGTATAGGTTGAGATGTATTAAAAAAATATTAGAGAATCAATTTATTTTATGTCAAGAAAGTTGACTATAGAAGTTACTTTTCTTCTTAAGAGGTTGATGGAGAAGTATAGAGAAAAGAGGTAAGATCTTCAAATATAATTTTTATTGATTTGAAAAAAAGCATATAATAGAGTTTCTAGAAAAATCTTATAGTGGATGTTAGGAAAGAAAGAAATACCCGTTAGATATATTAATGTAATAAAAGATATATATGATGGTATAGTTACTGGTGTAAGAATTACTAGTGATAATACTAGTAAATTTTCTATTACAGTAGGTTCACATTAGGAATCCGCTGTTAGTTTTTATCTTTTTGCTTTAATTATGAATGAGCTTGCTAGGCATATTTAGTATAATATTTTATAGTGCATATTATTTACAGATAATATAGGACTAGTGAATGAAACTAAGTTTAGGGCTAATCGTAAGTTAGAATTATAAAGAAATGTATTAGAATCTAAAGGTCTTAAGTTAAGTAAGACAAAGATAGAATACATGGAATATAATTTTAGTTTAATTAGAAATAGAGATGAATATAGAGTAAAAATTGAGGACCATAAAATTCTTAAAAGTGATCATTTTTTTTATTTAAAATCGATTAGTTATAAAGAATGAGAGATTAAGGATGATGTTATCCATAAGATTCAAATAGTTTAGATGAAATGGAGAAGTGCAACTGAAATATTATACAATTGTAGAGTACATATCAAGTTGAAGAAAAAATTTTATAAGATAACGATAAGACCAACTATACCTTATGTTATATAATGTTGGGTAATTAGAAAATTATATATATATAAGATACATGTGACTGATATGATATTATTGAAATGGATGTATGATAATACAAGAAAAAGATAGAATAAGAGATAAAATCATTCCTAAAAAGGTGGAGATAGCATTAATTAAGGATAGATCAAGAGAAGAACGATTTAAATGGTTTGGACATGTACATTGTAAACCTAGAGATATACCTATGTGAAGGAGTGATTTAATGCATGTAGAAAAAAAAGGAGATAGAACTTGAAAAATTACATAAGAGGAATTGATAAAGAAAGTTTAAATCTTTGCATCTTATAAAAAAAATGTCTCAAAACCAAGCAAAATAAAGAAAAATGATTCATATAGCCGACTCTAAGTAATTTGGGGTTAAGGTTTTATTATTGTCATTATTACTGTATGGAAGGAGCTAACTTCTAATTCTTTATGCGAGAGAGAAACATCTAGCTAAGAGATCTTTTACTTAATTTGAAAGAATGACTCATCATAGATGAATTTTTAAGTTGCACATGTAATATCACTTACATTTTTTGTTCAATAATGAAAATGGTGAATGGGGATGGAAAGCTTTGTTAGCCGTATATCAACATCCAGATTGATGAGTTTGAGGACTAAGCTTTGATTTACGGAAGTATATCTAGATGTTGGTGTCAACTAAAAAAGCTCATAGAGTGGTTCCACATAAATTTCAGTTCTTGACTTAAATCATTTAAATTGAAGAAGCTTAAATGAGAATGTATTGTTGAAAGTCAAGTTCCAAATAAAAGACATGGAAGGCTTCATATGGTGATTTCAATGATAGGTTTTACATGACAATCATTATAGATCTATGGAGACGGCAACCTATATAGAGAATACTTATGCCAATTGATGCTTGAAGCTTCTATAGTGACCTAAGTATACAGACTGAGGGAAACCTAGTGTACTGAATTGAAAGAGCTATAGAGATTCTGCAACATTGACTAAGGGTATCTCATGCAAGGAGTTTGCAAGTTGATATTTTTTCACAATAGATTTGTTTGTCGTAGTCAAAAAGTATAGCAAAAATGATGGATCCAGGAAACACCAGCAGAGATTGGCATGTCCAAATAGGGAATTGAAACCTCCATAAGCCATCAGAGAGATTCTCAAATTCCTTTGGACCTTTTAGAAGCCATCTTGGCTTGCTTACCAAAACTCATCTTTTATGCACCTTAGTCAGGTGGGGGATGGGATCATAGGAAGATCTTCATTCATGAACTGACTGATATTGTATTACGAGCCCATAGATCTTTATGTACATTGCCTGCTTTTCATGGTTTCCTGACCTCAAAGCACATGCCCTTGCAAAGGTTTCAGCTGGTTTTTGAATTGCTTTCCTTAACAGGAGATCTGAAAAGAGGTTGAAAGGGAGTTATTTCTTGTTTATTTGTCCTCTTTATTGATGATTTACTTCTGCTTGTTTATCTCAGTGACAGAAACTTTCAGAATACAATATCACACTGACATATAAATTTTAACTATTGTGATATCCTGATAGAGAAGTTTTATTTTGATTAGCATTTTAAATATTTTGTTGGCTTGTTATTTGTTTATAAAATTGGAGCAATTTAAACAACATAGTATCGTGTTCTTAATTCTTTTGCATATGTTACAAGTTTCCAAGAATGGTAACATTTGCTTTTAATTATCAAGAGATTGTGTAAAGACTGGCTGGAGTTGCACGGACATGTTGTTTTCCATCTTTGTTTGTAACTACTTCTAAAACTTGCTTTAAGGATTTGTTTTAGAATTTCGTTTCATGGTATTCCATGTTTATCATGTAGCAAGTGGTTATCATGTAGCAGAGGATGTAACATCTTTTTTGATCCTTTCTTATTGACAACCATAATTTCCAAGCTTAATGTTAATCTTTTGTGTATGGGAAATGAACAGTCTTGACACTAATTTCCTTTGTGCCCCCCCCCCAGAGAAGTTGGAAGTGGAACATGGGACTCTTGGTTTATGCCCCTTCAGGAGCAGGTTACTGTTACTCACCTATAACTATGGGGTTTGCCTTGATTCTTTTGGTATGTTCTAGTTCTGATAGTTATTTCTTGCTTGTTTACAGACTAATATTGTTTGTCAGAAGGTGGTACAGCTGTCTGGGTAATTTTTCTTTTTTTTTTTCTCATCACAATCAAATTTTATGACACTAAATTCTTCAAGTACATTCTGGATTAACAGGTAAAAGAAATGAAAGAACTCAGAATGGGTTACAACATAGTCGGTCTTTCTCAGGTGATTTACAATTAGTAGATACTTTTCAGTTGTTAATATCACGAACTCAATCCACCTGTACTTCAATAATGCCAATGCATGTGCTCAGATAAGGCTATATATCCATATCTGTTTATGTATGAAATTTTCTTTATTCCTGGGACATATTTGAAACTGCAGTATCATTCAATTCTTAAAAGATTCTAGTGATTCTACTGTAGGCAGACATTTGGGGGGGATGGGTGGGCTTTTTTGGCATGTTATATGTGGAAAATGTATTTTAATATGATATAGTGACATGTATTTTAAAACTATCAGAACAAGATACCATAGATGGCATACGGTCATTTTGTGAGGTGATCTTATTGGCATGTCATTTATGGACAATGTATTTTTTATATAATATGGGAACAAGGATGAAGGCCTTGGGAGGATGGCATTCTAAATACTATCAGACCAAGATATTGTACATGGCGTATGATTTTACTGAAAATATAGAGTCCATACATGCCATATTTAATTAAGACTCTTCAGGCGGTTATTGTGATAAATATGTCAAACTGTCAAACAAGGTGATATTTGGAGATGCCTCCATGAAAATCAGGTAACTTGTATTGCATTTGAGTGTTATGTGATCTTTCAGTGACTATTGAGGGAGAATATTTTAAGGCAATAGCAATGGACTTGCATTATTGCATATATTAGAGCTTTGGGCAATAAAGAGGGATCATACATACCAAATGTTATTTGCTGGAAAAAAGAATATTGAGGTATAAAGTAGTAAAAGATTAGGAAGAAACTAGTAAAAGATAGGTATGCATCATAGAGCCCTTACAAGTCGTGCATCCATAAAAAACAAAGGGATAAGAATCTGTTGATATTGTATATTTATCTGCAAAGTAGAACATAAGATGAGCTAATTTTTTTGTGTGGAAAGTACGACAAAGATGAGTTGACTTTAAAATCAATTGATGCAATTTGTAAGAGAAGATTCAAATGATATAGAGTTGATGGATGATGTACTTATTGCTGGGAATCTGTTGTGCACAGGGTATAGCAAAGGGTATATAAAACTAACATCAAGTGAATGGAATGCATATTTGTTGGTTGTGGTTTTGTTAGTTTCAAAACATAAGTTCTGATAACTTGTTCTAGATAATAGAATAGACTTGCCAATCTTGTTAGAAAGATAAAACCTATTCTTCTTTTGTGGTTTGCATGTTTTGGCTTTTAACCGTTGGCTGTTAGATTTACTAGTTTGCATTCCTCGCAGCTGCATCTGCAATATATTTGCCTTCTGTTTCAGTGGTTTACTTATGCAATCTCTCTCTCTCTCTCTCTCTCTCTCTCTCTCTATCTATCCTTAGAAGTCAGTTTGATAGTCATGCAGCAAAGGACATCAGGGGCTTTAGAGGGTTTTTGATTTGTCTGGTGGGGTTGATTAAGGGACTGCATAGAGAATTTACAGCATGCAGTATGCAGGCTGCATGTGCAGTTAGTATTTTTTTAACCATTTAAAAGTAAATAAGATATGTTAAATATGACGACGACGATGACGACGATGACGACGACGATGGTGACAATGACGATGACTACGATGATTGTGATAACAATAACAACTCATAATTAATGTTTACTACTTAGCACTTGATATGTAAAAGCAATTTTTATAATTTAAGTAACATATTATTATCATTTTCAATATCTATATGTAGTCCACCTAAAAATCACATCTAACCTGTACATCAACTTGAACCTGCTTCATCAGCATGGTTCCAAATAGGAGCGTGCTGAGGATGTAGCTTTACAATGCTAAGTAGGCTGTTTATGCAGCTGCATGATGCTAAATGGACTGCCTTTTCAGTCCATATGTTGCATGACCGTATATGCGGCTGCATGCAACACATTCCAAAACATTGGTGGGTTTAGGAGAGGATTCGAAGAATAGATGGATGGGGTTGTGACAAGGGTTTTGATATAGCTAGCATTGATCGAAGTGTCATCTTTAATGGGTAAGAATTGCAGAAAATTGCAAATCAGGCTGAAGCCTCCTATTATTAGAGCCTAATTCTCTTTTTATTTTTTCCTGAAAATTCCTCCATTAATTGTCAAAGACTCCTAGCAATTCTTAAAACATACAAGTAGAGGCTATAGAGTTTTCAGTCTGTATCTTAATTTGTTCGCACATTCAAACATGTTCGTCGTTCAGAACAAAAATATGTATAGCATCCGAACAAAACTCTAAGAGCATTGTCTCTCAGCTGTCCATGAACCCTTTCTCTTCTTTCCTTTTGCAGAGGGGCAGGGGAGGGGTCCTTTTCCTTTTCAAGGAACTAGACCAATATGTATTTTTAGGCTTCGCACTGTTTCGTCAGGTTTATAGTCCAGCTAATGGATGGGTATTGCAGCAGGTCCTGATTGGTCTTCCCAAAAAATACACACTCAGAAATTTGGTGCATGGAAGGTCTTTTTATTTTAGAAAATATGTAAAATTAAGATACTTCCAAATATTTAGACTGTTGTATTTGTGGTGTTTACTCCTTAAAGGGGTGATTTATTATTTATGCACACAAATTTTGTGGAGTTGGGAGGGGTCTTTTTATTTTACTAAATATATAAAATCAAGATTCTTAAGATATTTAGACTGTTGTAGTTGCGATGTTTACTCTTTAGTGTGCTGATTTATTATTTTTCCCGAAATGCATCATGCAATTTCTTATATTAATATTTTCTCCTGTTGCTCATTCAATCTTCTACTTTGAATTACTTTAGCAATATTAATCCCCATCTAGTTTGAAAATATTGACAAAGAAACTTTTAAATGTTCTCAGGGCAACTTGATAGGTCGAGGGGTTGTTGAGATGTGTGATGGTGGACCTCCTGTAAGAAATTCTACTTGTATATGGTTTTTATTTGCAAGCATTTTTTCTCTGCCTTTATTGTTGAGGACATGATAAGTGAAAGATTGGTATATTTATTTACCTATACAATATCATTTAAAGGCTTAATATGTTAATCACATCCATGGCAGTTTTATATCAAATTAATATTCATATTTTGAAACATAGAATAGCAACCCAGATATTTAAAGGTGCTCATGCAACATTTCTCTTTACTTATATCAGGATAGGTTATGAGAGGCATTCCTAACATTGGGTAATTTAAAGATGCAATGACTTTGTGGTGCAAGTGCCACTCTTTATGTTTACGACTAGATGATCGATAGCTAGTTGTGAGTGGTAATTTGATTCTTTACTTATATCATGATAGGTTAAGAGAGGCCTTCTTAACATTGGGTAATTTAACGATGCAGTGACTTTATGGTGCAAATGTCACTCCTTATGTTTAGACTAGATGTGGGAGATCATCATCATTAGAACTTTCCTAAAAGTTTTCTTTGGAAGGTTCTTATGCAAAACATAAGATGGAGACAGTTGTACACGTTATAGATCATGTGTGTCATGCTACTATCAACCATAGGCTGGATCATGCATGTGGTGCTATCTTGTGTTGTACCATGCCATGCTAGTCTTATGCCTTACTAGTTTAGGGGCATCAATTTTTAACATGACCTATGAACATGACTCGAACTCGATACACAATTTGCAGATTTAGGTTGAGCATAGATAGGTTTGGGTCAAAATCAGATTGACCCATTAAATACAATTAATAAATAAGTCGTATCTTGAATTGACCTAATAACCCAAAATTGTTCCACAATTGACACAATTATTAAATAGGTCAACCCATGTAATATACCCGCAAACCCATATACGACCCATTCGACTTGTTTTAACTTATGTTAAGAAATTACTTGGATATCTTTATTCAATATATAAAATAAGCAAACTAGAGGAAAAAAAAAAGAAATAAAGGATGTTTTAGGTATTTTGGCACTCTATTAGATAGAACCTAAAAAAAAGTAGAGGATGTTTATGTAAAGATTTTATATCTCTGTTTATTCACCGTTGAATGGAAGGATTTTTATTTGTGCTTGATAATGACTGTGGATACATAATTATTTTATGGTTGAATTAGTATTGGATGGGTTACATGGGTTAGATAGAGTAAAATATGATTTTAGATTTCATAGGTTGAAAACAGATTATCCAATTGTATCAATCTGAACACGATCCATTTATTAAATAGGTTATAGGTTAGATGGGTCATGTGGTGTAGACTATAATATACAGTTCGTGTTCATGTTTAGATTACTAACATGATTAATAAATGGGTTGTGTTCAGATTGACACATTTATTATTATACTCTTAGGTTGGCATGATTCGTTTATGACCAATTGACACGACTTGTAATCCCTACCTGCCATATAGTAGAGCTCTAGCACAAATATAGATATAGATTGTATGGATCAATTCCTTTGTAAAGAGACTATTCCTTACTGGTAGATACATATGCAGTGGACCAGCATGAAAAGATACATTAAGATACACCAAGTAGAATGCTTATTTCATATATGCTACCTGTGATGTAATCAAGGACCCCTACCGGTCCATACCACTCAGATACATGTTGTACCAGCTGGAGAGCTGTACATAAGCACCTCTCAAGATGGTTCTGTAGGTGAATGGACCTTGTGCCTGCCCGTGCCACTTGATACATGCTATACTAGCTGGGAACCAGTATGTAATACGCCTCATTTGAACCAGCACGTGCCGGCTTATGCTGACCTTATACTGCCTGCATACCTTGGTGTATGCATCTGTACCTCTGTCTCTAAATCCTTGATGTAACATATATCTTTTAAACAGTTTTTGTACATCAATGTCCCCAAGTAATTGTTGCTTTTGCAAGAAGAATCACTCACTAGCGAACGTACATATGCTGTAGACTACCGCAAACAATAAGTCATAGATAATTTACATTCTGCCATTTACTTGCTGAATTTATTTAAAGCATATATATACCTTAATTCGAAATTTTTTTTAACCTCTTTATTACTAATTACACTTCCACTTACCATGAGTTAACAATGATTCTGACAAATTTCCATTATAATATCTAATTCTAATATGAAAAATGCTGACAGGTTAAAAATTTCATCTCATTGGGAGGTCCTCATTCTGGTACTGCTTCTGTGCCACTTTGTGGGGTAAGTGTTTCCAAGGCAATTCTCTTACTTTTTATCCATAATGATTCCAAATTCCTTTTCACCCATAGCAAACTTAGTCATTTACCTGGAACAGATGTAGATACTGATAACAGTAGCACCAGATTTCTGCATGGCTATGATGATGTAAATTGGTTAGTTTAATAAAGGTGAGAAATATAATGGATCCACTTAGCTTGAAAACCAATGTGCTGTAATTCTCGAGGATGTCCTAAAGAGAAGGTAAGGGCTACCTCTTGGTATCCTGCACAGCTGTGCTCTGAGAGAGATGGTGGCTTCCTTGGTACTATCAGTCTGTAGCTTCTTATTTCTGATTCTGTAACATGAGATATGTACTGAAATGAATTATTAATATATTGGTAATATTGGTGGTTAGGTTCCTGGTTTGCACTCGTATCTGATGTTTGATCTTCTTTTACAAAATTTCAGATTTGGCTCCATATTTTGCTTGAAAATGTGAAATACAATTATATAATAACTTGTTGTTTAACCTTAATTATGGCTAAGCACAATGCTTGTTGTGTCATGACAGTCTAGAAAAATATGCATGCTTGTGGATTCTCTCATCAAATCAGGAATCTATTCTGATTACGTTCAGGTTAGTATTTCCCTAACAGATTATAGTGGCTATTGGTTGCAAGCAAGGTCTGAGTGTCTTCTTTCTTGCGAACAAGATTCTTCATCTTCAAACTAGCATATCCATAAGCGGCTTTGAGTGCAGGTATTATTAGATAACTCTAACCATTGGATTGATGAATTACAGGCCCACCTGGCTCCTAGTGGTTATCTAAAGATTCCTACTGTGAGTATTGCATTTTTTTTGTAATTGCAGTGCAACATATCATCTGATCTTTCATTATCTTCTTGCATTTATTCATATTGAATTATTGTTTTCTCATTTTTTCTCTTTGCACAAGGCTACTAATATCAAACCTTTGTCAATAAATGTCAAGCAATGAAAATAATAACCAAGAACATCAGACATATAACCAACAGATCCACTTAGATCAAACTAGTGAAAAATGCAGCTACATCTTGTGAAGAAATATACTGACATCATTCCATTGAGTTCATTTGCAGTACTTAAGATTGTTGACTAATGACTTGCTAATTCACTACCCCTTGGTGGTGGTTGACCCCTCTGTAAACCTTAATTAGGACAACTTTCCAAACTGCCATGAGTGCTGACATTAAATAACATGCTGACTCGCTGAATCATTTAAATGTAGAGGTGTTGATGGGCTGGGTCAGGCCTAGGCCCAAAGCAAGCCCGAGTTTTTGAACCTCATGCCCAAGCCCGGCCCTGCCTAGATTCGGCTTGAAGAAGTCAGGCGCAAGCATGGCCAGACACAGTATATGCTCTAGGGATGGGCCAGGCCTAGAATTGGAACCCAAAGTTTTTACCTTTTCTTTAGCCTGGGTTCAGCCTGAAGATAGACTGCGCCTCAATTTGCTGTAGCCCGGCCCACAGCCCTAAAACATGAGCCTTAGCCTGGTTTTTTTTTCCAGGTTAGGTCTTCATACCATTTGGACGAGCCCAGCCCATTGACAGCCCTACATTGAAGAGAACAGCTGCAAAATTTTGATTATTATTTTTTTTTTTTTGCAGCATTTGGAACGACCTTTTCTCCTTTTCC
Source organism: Metroxylon sagu (assembly GCA_017589505.3). Taxonomy (NCBI): domain Eukaryota; kingdom Viridiplantae; phylum Streptophyta; class Magnoliopsida; order Arecales; family Arecaceae; genus Metroxylon; species Metroxylon sagu. The sequence continues at coordinate 73,618 of JACVBY030000231.1, forward strand.
AGGAATTCTATATTTAGTTGGAGTTCTTTTCATACTCTAAATTCTTTGCTAGATCTCTTAGGGATCTTTAAGCATATTAGTTATTCCACATATAATGGGAAAGCCTTGGAGGCCCGCTTCACATGGTTGGCCTGAAACCACATGTTCTCTATATTTGTCTGCTACATGCTGTCGTTTATTGGACACTGTATGCTGTACTATTAGCATGCAATTGATTATTCTTGTAGTATGTTAACAAGCCTTTTTTGCTAGGATATCCTTGCCTATTTGGATGGATGCAAGTTTCTCCCAAAGCTTAACAATGAAATCCCTAGCAAAAGGAATTCTACTTACAAAGAAAGGTTCAATAGCTTACAGACATTGGTTCTTATCATGGTTAGTTCAAGAAAGCTTTTGATGTTTCTTTCATGTTCCATCTTTTATACATCTACTAATACTCTCTGCACAACAAGGAACATGCATTGCTGGGAATATACAGTGAATTCCTTTTCTTCCTGTTTCGAGAGACTGACTTTTTTCTGTCACTTCCCATATTGGCCAACAGTCTGAGCAGGATAACGTGTTGATTCCTCGGGAGACATCTTGGTTTGGGTATTATCCAGATGGTGCCTTTAGCCCAGTCTTGCCCCCCCAACAGGTATGGCTCCTTTCTCTGTTTTCCTTTTTTCCTTTTTTTCTTTTTTTTCTTTTGAATATCCGTTCTATTACTTGGTAACTTAGAGCATTTTTGCATGCATTTTGTTAATGAAGTTTGATATGACACTTAACTGACTTTAGGCAATGGTATATGGGTTCTTTGTGACTCTTTGACTTGATAAGGAAGCCAAATTCTTGGCAGACTTGGAAACCTGTATTCTGTTACCACAAAAAATTTAAGTCCAGATAATTGAAGTGGATTGATCAGTAAATGCTCTCGATTTTGCAATTTCACGACATTTTATTTTTAGATGAATGAATGAAAGCATGTTACAGAATTCTCTTGGAACATTCCCTATAGAACGTAAGGGTGATCAATGTACTTCATTGAGTCAGGTGAAATAATTTCTTAGATTTGAGGTAAATCTTTTGTCACTTGATACTAGCCTGAAGGATCCAAAAGGTATCATCTATTGGCAAATCTGGTCACGTGCAACAAGGCATGTCATGTTGCTTCTGCTACCATTTGGATTTGATCCAATAGAATTGATCCACTATATCAAGACATCTGGGTTTAAGCTGTGGACCAGACAGGAAGGTTTAGTAGTTTATCCTCACAATGCAGAATTGCAGAATCAAATGTGAAAACATGTTAACCCTTTGTTAGATTGGTTGGACTTAAGCCTAGCATGGATTCCCTGATGAAGCACTTCCAAGATAAAGGAGCATGTTATATATATTTTCCAAACTAACCATACAGCAAGAGGGGGTCCTCACTAGTCTTACACAGACAACATGCAAAAGGATTTGACCTTCAACCTAATACCGATATCAAGCAGAAAAGATTAGGCAAATCTCCATGCTCACATCAATGAATTGTGTTTGTAAACATATGGTTACGAGCACTGAAGTTCGGTGTCTAATGAAATCGGGCTTCATGGGCTGAATGCCTCTAGAATTAGCTGAAGCATATATTTAATAGCTACATGAATAAAACTTCAAGCTGAAATTAAAGATTAATATTTATCTTACTATTGATAAGTTTGTGTTTTATCCAAATCATTTGCATATATTCATTTCAACATTAATGCGATGTTGAAACAAGTCTTTGGATACACATGTAATTTGTCATGCTATGAATTTGTATGATAATCTCTAAATTGTGTTGACACATGAGCTAATATAATGCCAGAGGTTCGCATATAATGCAGCAGCAGTATAGAGCATCTCTATCATGGCTAACGACCACATCCTACACAAAGTCTAGAGTATCTGTCTGGGATCTGTTATTAGCTTTGTCTTTCTCCCTCTCCATGTGCTTTTATTAATTAAGGCATCTACCAAACTTGTAGACTGCCCTCTATATTGAAGACTGGATTGGTCTAAGAGCGTTGGATAAGGCCGGACGAGTCAAATTCATCAGTGTGCAAGGAGGTCACGTCCAAATCTCGGAGAGTGACATGCAGAAGTATATGGTGCCCTACTTGGAAGACAAGAAGCCATCCACCCCATAATTCTTTTTATAACGATGGCTTTTATTAGCTTGGAATGCAGTGAAGGATGGAGTAGGAATAATGAAAGAAAACACTCCCTCGCTTTCCTAGAGCATAATTATTAAATATATCGAACCATCCATCCATGAGACTTGTTGATCTCTGTCATTCAACTCCTGTATTTCGAATACTCTATGCATGAATTTCAAGTGGTGCAGCAGCTTAAACAACGACGGTCCATAACAGAATTGGGCTCGTCAGGTCATCGCCGACCGAAACTATTATTCTATGTGCAACGGAGACCAAAGTGTCTGAAGAGGTCGCTTTTTAGGGCCAAGAACCTGATATTGTCGGGTTCGGGTTGGCGCTCTATGGCAACCGGTAGCACTAGTTGTTATACATATCGTGCCCTTTTCTTCTTTTTTTTTTATTTTTTTATTTTTTAATGTCAAACCGTGCGGGCATATATATATATATATTGATCAGGATACTCTGCATACACAAGAGGAATTAAGGACCTTAGCGAAAAGTAACACTTTAGAATATGCAAAATTTCTTAAATCTGAATTATTCTGATAGTAGTTCCCTTCCCCATGTCTGGTCTTAGGAATATCAGTCGCTGACGAGAGTGTGATACCAAAAAAAAAATGATCCCAGAAAGATTCAAGCACATCTCAAGGCTCAGGTTGTACACCAAAATGAATATCATGCATATAAATAGAAAGAATACGAAAATTCCCACAAAAATAATGGGATCAATTGGATTTACAACTTGTGTTCAATTGTTTTCGTGTGAGGTGCTCATCAGTGGATGATGAATATCCCTAAGCTCTATCAAACCAGAACTTTGAGAGCTTGAGAGCTCCGGGCCATAACTCCTTAGGTAAGGAAGTGGTCGATCATGTGTTGGATAACATCCGCACCTTCTGAGTGAACGAAGGAATCCTTGACCTGTAATAAACCCCCGGAGGACATGCCATTATAAGCATTGTACTAAAATCTTGGCAGAGCGTTGTAAGAGAGAGAGAGAGACCTGAATGACACTGTGTGCAGCAAACCTCTGTTTGCAGCTGTGAAAACTGACATCCACCCTTTCCCATGACAATCGTGTGAGGCTTGTAACCAGCTTTTCTGCAACACAACGCAGAAGAAAAAATATTAAGCAAAAGGTCGTATCTCGTGATGTCAAAAATAAACCACTAAGCTACTTGAGCATCAATAACACGAGCAACAACAGCATTTTTATGGTTTGTATATATATAGAGTTAGTGTAAACTGTATAAATATTCTATGCATGCACAAGAATAGTGTTTTGTGGTTTACAGAATGGACATAAATGTATTGGATTATCTCCTGCATGATATGTAGCATTTTCCCAACTTTACGTGGGGACCAAATGTGGACACCATCTTTGGGGTTCTCATTACAGCACCAGAGGTCAACTGAAAGAGACTGGCTCATTCCTTGCCAACCTCACATTGCTGGCTGGGTTTCTGGGCTGCTGTCAGATTTCATTTCAGCAACCAATGGCTGCCAGCTGCTGGAGAAGGTGTTAAGCTCCAACAGATTAATAATGATACAACACATTCCAGATAAATGACTGGTACAAACAGAGAGTAGATAGATCCTTACAATAGAAGGAAAAAGATTAACAGCAAGAGAATAAATTTTGTCAGCAAAGCTAGTTCAAATTACTGTTTCATATTGTGACAAGCACAGCAAAAAAAACCAACAACATTATCTCTATAAATCTTTAGATTAATTTGCTTCTTACTTGTAGCAATAATTTAAAGTTACGGAAACAGATCAAGGCATGTAACATATCGACCTAAATTAGACATTTCCTGGCAACTATGAAAAAATGATGAAGACGGTCTTGATCAAGACATGTAACAAAGTGCATACATAATAAGAAGCCTACATAATGATTTAAGAACAAGACAATGATGACAATTCCATAGTATACCTTAAAAATTCAGCTGATAAACAGATTTACCTTCTAACACATCACAGTCAACATCTATGAGAGAAACATTTGGACACTCTCCTTTTGATTTCTCTTCATATACAATATGTGGATACTTCTCACTTAAAGAATCCTCCCACTGGAAAATAGGAGTACATATAAACATTTATACATGACAAAGTGGAATTCAAGATTAAACAAGATATTCAGATCATCAGAGGACTTATAGTTATACCGGAAGGACAAAAGAAATAACCAAAGAAGTGACAGAAATTACCTTAGGTAATTCGGAGTTGCGTCTGATAGATGATGTCCTCCATCCAACAATATCTTAAACACATTAGCTTAGGAGAACAAGAGTAAGTTCTGCAATGCTGCAATGCTAGTTATATGTCTTGTTACAGATAGACAGAACCAACAGAACCCCAATAAAATCACCAAAAGGATACGGTCATAGCCAACATTTGAGTATGCCACACGACGTTTAAATGCTTGCAGGGCAGACCTACATTAGTAAATTTCACAACATATTCATGCAATCCAAACTTTTGAAAGCGTTCCTCTCAAGTTCACAAAAAAGAGGCAAAGAAGGAAAGTACATAAAGTAGAGGTCACCCCAATCATCCACCATACGCTGTAACAGGGGAGGTTTTCCATCATCATCATCAGTGAGAAAAAGATGCCTTCCAGTTCTTCTAAATATCCAGTGAATAACACGAGAAGCAACTTTCTCGATAGCAGTGACACCAAAAAGAAATGGGACCTATGGATAATCCCCCATAAATGATACCTCATCAAATGATAGAACATGTTAAATAAAATAGATGATGCTATTTCATGTACATCAAAACAACTAATTGAAAAGAACCACTATTTAACTAATAGTAACTATCTGTATCATTGTTACATTGGTGGCTATGGGGAGAATTATTTTATGTGACTATAAATTAAGCAGAATGACAGTTTTTTCCTTCACAGAAATTCAACGAAAAAGAAGAGGTAAGGGAGTGATGATAATTTAAGCTCTTGTAAGTAGGTGATTGTGGATACTAGTTGATCAGCATAAAGAATTGTAGATTCTGAGAAATGGCCATTCACAATAGGCACAGGAATGGGATGCCACTTCAATAACATTCATTGCAACTCTCCTTTCAGGAAAAGCTCTAGTCTACAGTGACTTTGGTTATATTTCCAAGAAATAATTAAACTGTCCATGGAAACAAAGTTACAATTAGTTAGGTCAGTTAGGCCAGTTTAGTGTCTAAAACTTTAAACAACCTTAGAAAGACAGCCGATTAGTTTGGCAGTACAGAGCACTTCTAGACTCAACTTCATAGAAAGGTTTGGAGCAATGTTAGAACACAGATGTGCATCCATGTCCATGTAACTTTCATTCTTGGAGAATTTTGGACTTGATAATTATACTTTAGGTGGCATGACAATTTCATGTTGCAGTACTATCTAATTACTTGCATTTTGTTAGTTCCCTTTGTCAATCCAAGTATTGAAATTTTGTTAGTTCCCCTTGTAACTCCAGAAATTGAAATCCTTTTGGACTTTCAAGCAACAATCGTATGTGCAGTTAGTGGAGTCTGAATAAATTTCTTACCCATTCCTAGTCCTTTATTAACCAAAAAATACCATAGATTCCATCCTCAAGCAAATTTTTTTTCCTTTGCCTTCAGTAAGTACATTGCCTGAAGTATCGAGTGCCACTAGCATCCTAGCCTGATACTAGCATGGTACATCCATATTATGCCATGCCAATCTGTGCCGATCATTGTTGTTAAAATCCTGCGGTCCATGATCTGGATCTTAATGGCCCTAAATGAACTAGTTCTTATCTTGGGACTGTGATCAATTAAGATCATAAGATCTAGATCCATATTATGGATCGTACGATGCCTTGGATCATAAAATCTCACCTAAATATGTTATCTACATATTAGACCAGGTTACAGAAATTTCAAACCATCTTCCAACTAAAATCTTGATAAATTCACCTAACAGAACCAAGTAGCATAGACCTAGCATCAATATTTTTGTTGGCATAAGCCCATAGGGATGACCATCTTGTTATTCCTTCCTCAGGATCATCTTAATTTATTCCTTTCTCAACTTTTATCTGGTAAGTAGTGCCTTCCTTGATAGGCATTTCACATAAATCTGGATATAAAGACTTTCTATAATACAAGATTGGAAGTAAATAATAATATGTCAATGAGATTTTACTTGAAAAATCCATACTTATGAAGCTAGATCAAGAACTATGGACTTTGATGGACAAGATCTCGTAGCACTTATTGATGATATCCTATCAACTGGATCACAAAGAAGCAAGCTGTAATGGCAAGAAAGTTGAAAGAAAATTCTTCTTTTTTTAAAAAAAAAAAAAAAAAGTCATAAAGATCCTTGACAGATCCAGTGGAAATGAGTGCTAAGGTCAAACAAACAAGACAAACCTAGGTTTGAAAGCTCCTACAAAAACTAGTCTAATGATAGAGCAAACATCACAACTTAGGGGCAAAATAGAAAACCCCAGTGAAGTTTAATATTATTTAAGCAAGTAATACTCAGATGAATCTTGCATTATATTCCATATTTGGGCACTCAAGTACCTTATGCTTGTAATAGTCATGAATTAAAAAAGTGATGGTTGCAGCCATAGATTAGTTTCTCCATCTATTTTCATGAGGCAATAAAAGCATAAAATTACCAGTTAATTATAAAATATGAAAGTACCTGTTTGTTTCCCCTAGAACCGAGATGAGGTGTAGCAACAGTTACAAAATTCATTGCTTCTAGACCACATATGGTACCTCTTGAATTGTCAACAAAAGCATCGGTTGGAAGATCTTCTTGGGGCTTTCTTGGAGGTCTGTATAGTCTTCCGATTGCATATCTTGCAACCAATCCTCCCACAGAGTGTGCAATAAAAGAAATCTTTCGAATTCCTGGCCTTCTGTCAACGACTTCAAGAACCTGATTTACCAAATTTGGTCAAATATCTGAGAAAACAAAATAACTAACATAGCAAAACAGCTAATCTTTCCAGAAATATCGCTTAATTATGTAGGAAATTTAGAAATTAGAAAAATTCAAACACCAACAGGATACAATTATGTTGTTTAAAAGACACACTAACCTCTGCTGCTAAACGCTCGCCCATAATATCCACACCATCTAATGTAAGCTTATGCATGTTCCTTTCACTACCTGCAAAGAAACTGCACAAGTCAATAGCTGAAACAATATGAGATAAATAATCTGGACAAACTTTACTTAATCATGATTCTTACGATCATTAAGTATGGTAGTGCATCTACAAAACAAAAATTCTTCATCTAAGTAACTATGGGCAATACAAGTAATAGGTAACCTAAGAGAAATCTCAAATTTTTGGTATAATAATGTACTCTACATCAGAACCATCAGGGACAAACAAAAACATTTACCATGCAGTTAAAATACTATCAGTATATGGTGCAAGCTGCAACAGTCATGATGAGTCGGATGGTGCAGGAACAAAGGCCCAGATGACATTAGACCAATTACCCACATAATGTTGCCAAGGGAGGTGCGGAATGTCATCTAAAGATGCAGCAAGGAAAAAAAGGCTAATATTCTTCTCCACCAACTTACAATGTACCTAGTCACTAAGACAACAGATAACCAGTGAATTAAAGCAAGCAGGCTTACAAAACCTTTTAATGGCAAGTGTAAGAAAGTTAAAAGAGTGCTGAAGCAGATATCCATATGTAATTGGCATAATTATGCAGGCCAATCTTTTGAACATGACATTTAGATGGATTTTCATAAGGATGGCATATGAAGATAGGCTGAAGTAGATGTACCAAAAAAGAACTTTGTAAATCATGTGGAAGAATAGATTATTTTGCTCTAATAATTGATAATGCATTTCTTAATATGTATCCAGGCTTCTAAACAAGAAGCAGCAGATGTTTTGGTTGTTGTATAAAACAATATGTTGAGATGATGCTGACAGTTTTGAAGAATAACTTACAATGAACTATAACTTTGTCTGGAAGCATCCTAACAAACTGATCAGCTGCAAATTTCCAGTCAGCAGTGCTGCGAAGAGAGAATAATAGAATTAAAAAGTTTTCATTAATAAAGAAACAAAAAAATAAGCAGTGTGGAAGCAAGAAGAAGACCAACATAAAAATTTTTCATCAACAAAGAAACCAAAAATCAGAAGTACAGCGGATTAAAAGAAAAGGAGACTGCAAAAACATATATCACACAAAGGCCCGCAAAGTTCAGGAATGGAGACGCATATAAAGTATTTGAAATTTTAAATGCACGCATCATATTAGGCATAGCCATACAGTAGCGGATAGAACTGAAATGAATCTCATGCATGATTTCCAAAAACATTGTCCCAGGAACGCGCCAACAAGCCAAGTCCCAAAAGATGCACATCCTTCTGAAAAGTTTTTGATCTTTTCTTCCCCTATAATTTGTATTCTTATCCAAGAATCAAAAAGATTGTCTTTTTCTCAATCAATTTCCATTACAGGATTCATTGAAGCCCAAGAAACAACATATCCTCAACCCAATCACAGAGACCAGAGCCAGCATGTAGCAACAATCGGTTACCACCCTGCCCAACCTCCCTTCAGTACTTATTGGCCAAGCCGAGACTGCTACCGAATGCACAACAAGCAAAGTTAGTCAACCAGACTAGTCCTTTCTAAATTAAATTTAAAACATATAAAATTTAGAAAAGGTATTAGGTATATTTTCTTCTTAAACTCCATTCCGCTAGCGTACAGCTCCCTCCAAGTATTGACTAGTGATCGAACATTAACCATAGAAATTGCAATGAGGGGGAAAAAAATTGATGTATAATACCGATGTCCAAATTACTGATGCTAGTTTCGGTGGGTAGTGAGAAAAACGTGAGAAAGGATGAACAAATTAAACCCCTAAATCCATGTATTCGAATTTAACACCCGATGACATCAAGAATCTTGTCTAGCACAAACGAAAAGGCAAAGCAATCACCGGCGCTAAAAGGCATCTAAAAATCATTCAAAATCCCTCCAAATCTCACATAGATCGCAACTAGAAAGATATAATACGATCGACCTAGACCAAGATATTCTATACCTCCCGAGAATTCCATGAACCATCACCACGAGATGATCTGCGGTGGAGGCGGCGCCCTCGGACGCGCTCCAGACGTCCGTCCCTCCATCAGCGCTCTCCTCGGTGCACGCTCCTCCAAGGTCCCCCATGGCTCCCCTCACCGGCGCATCAGCGGTAAGAACTATCGGAAGCGGTCGCCGAGGAGGAGACGAGAAGAAGAGTCGAGAGGAAGCGAAGAAATTTTAGCCAGACAACAAACCAGGAGAGAGATAGAGAGAGAGAGAGAGAGAGAGAGAGAGAGAGAAGAACGGTAGGAATGAATGAGAGGGGAAATAAGAGAGGGGAATATTTATAGCCTTTGTCAGAGAGGGGAGACGACGGAAAGCGAAACGGAGGCGTCGACGCGTCACCTAAAAGCCGATTCGCCCTCACGCGAAACGGGTTTTGTTGGCACATTTATAAAGGGTCCGATATAATTATAAATAAAAAAATAAATGGTCGGTGTGATGGCGTTGGTACGTGGCAATTATTTAAGGAGCTTCAAGGATGTTTGTGGAGGAGCGTGTTTTACCGTGGCGAGGGTGGCCGGGTTCCAAAATTTCTCATCCAGTAATTTAAGTTCCTGGCGTCCTGAGTTTGGGATGCCTCCGAAGGATTTCCATGGAATTATAAAGCAATAATTAATTAACTGATTAATTGATTAATTGGGCGTATAAATAAATGTCCTTATCCTTGATGATTTTATGAGAAAAAATAAAATAACATTGAGATAATTATATGACTTGTTTGAATTTTTTTTGTGAACTTATTTGATTAACTAATTCGGTAACCACACGTGGCACAACTATATCCATAGCAAGAGAAAAGATCTAATTTTTTTTTAAAAACATTTCCTTTTAGTAACCATCCTATCCAAATTAATTAGGATTTTTGGATAAACTCAATCCTAAAAAGATTAGCCTCTTATATATGATAAGGCTTATTCTTAAAAAAAAAAAATAAATAACCAAAAGATTCACACTTAAATATGGTCTCCTTTGGAGAGATATTCAATATAAAAATTTGTTTTCAAATAAAACACCTTAAAATGTATATAAAAATAATTTAAACAAAACAAGCTAATCCAAATTCTCTTTCCTTTCGCTTAAGCGCTATAAGTTTCTTCCATAATATTGCAGTCAGATGGGTGAGGAGGTACTATACCATACCTTTTTTTTTTTTTAATTTGAAAATAGCAATTTATAAAATTTATTCAATCAAGTTTCAATGTCTAATAATAATGAATTAATCAACTATTAATTGGCATAACAAATTAAAAAAAAATGCTAAGGTAACACTAGAGATTCACACAAATATTAGACATTGGAGGTGAAAAAAAGTGAAAATAAATCAAAAAAATTTTTCTCTTTATTTTTTTTTTATCTTTGTCAACTTTAGCTTTATATTGATTCTATCTAAACATTTTTTCAAGTTGATGATTAAATAAATTAGCAAAAGCAAGCCAACCGTGGAAAGTATCCATGATTAAACAATTTTTATGAGCTAATATATTTAATTAAAAATAAAAATATAAGAATTTAATTAAAAATTTTAAATGAGTTCACATATGGTGTATTTATTTTAATAATGCTTCGTCGTGGTGTAATGTGTTTATTAACATGATAAGATTTATGTGATACGTCAAGTTTAATTTCATAGAAAAATATGTTATATGTTTATAATTTAAATTTACTTATTATTTATTAATTTTTACTTGAGTTTTTAGATCTTTTGATTTTGATCCGTGTTTAAGCTAACGAGTGGGCTTGGGCGTTATAATTTGTTAAGGAGAATATATGATTTCAGTTTTATCTTTGAAAACCGCTAATATTCACTCCCTTCGTGCACGAAGAAAAGGGACTTCACATGCCTGAATAGATTTGGGGCCTCAGGGTACCGCCGGAAAATGAAACTTTTCCCCTTTCACATCGAAAAAGCCAGATGACGATCCGCACATCGAACGCGTCAGTTTAGGGTGAGCATTGCAAGGAAAGGATCCCAGGATCCAGGAACGTAATACGGCTCAATTCTTTTCTTAATCTCAGTTTATTACAGGGGGCCGGGTCCTGATTTATTAAGTATAAAATTTTCCCGCAAGCAATGTTTCTCTCTACTGTACGTAAACTGTACGTAATTAGTGATGTAGATGGAGAGGCCCCAGTTAAGACATCAGGATAGGCCCAGTAATAAGATTTTTTTTTTGTTTTTTTGGACAGATAGAATAAGCATAAGAGAATTCGATCGCCAGATCTTACTCATGGAACGAGTATGATTCCTAACTTTCAAATGGCAGGACTTGTTTCTGCTACAAACTGGCTGTTGTGATGCCATTAAAAAGGAGATTGAGAAAGAAAATAGTAATCATCCCGCTATATAATTCCACAAAAGTAGAATGTTTGACGGGCCGTAACAGCCCAACATGGCCCTTAAGGCCCATAGCCCAGCCCAGTCGGCAGGTCAAAGAGTTTTTTATTTTTATTTTTTATTATTTTTTTTAAGAAAATGGATAAAAATAATCCTAACATTTATGAATGTTCAAAAGATAAAAATATAAAAACACGCAAATAATTTACAGACGACTCATCTTGTATCCGTGTACGAGTGGGTCATATGCTTACCCTGCGCTAGCCCGCAGGTTATGTTGGGCAAGCTCTCCACACCGGTTGTCGTAGCAGGATGTCTGCAGGCTAGCATAGCTTGGTTCGACATGGTACAAAAAAAAAATATATAATATGTCTAGCCTGATACGGTTACTATAGTAACTATGTCGTGTATATAGCATGTATCATATCCCGAATAAAGTATCATCTAGTTCGTTTGGCATTCTTATGTAACAATACACCTTTAATAAACATGTAGGTATGTAAAATAAGAGTCCAAGGTTGAAGATCAATTTTTCGAGAAAGTTATAGAAAAAAAAGTCTAACTGAATCTCATATAGAAGCCGCAATATTATAATTGCTGGTTGTCTTAATATATTGAATAAATGTGTGTATGTATTCTTTAAATATAAATAATAAAAATAAAAGACAAATTTTGCCATGCTTAGAGCACCTCTTCTGCCTTGAGTTTTCTTTATTTACGGTAGCACCCAGTTCAATAAGTATCTTTCGTATATCCTATTTAAAATCAATTATGTTCTTATTTTGTTACAGCCTATTCAAAACCTGGTTCTTATTTAGGGAAGATTCAAAACCTTGAATTTACGAAAATCAATATTATGTCAGTATATCAGCGAGAAAAAGAAGAGGAGGAAAAAAAAAAAAAAAAAAAAAAAAAATCAACTCCATGTAGGCTCCTGGGACCTCGCCTATCTGGCTTTGTATGCTAATGGAAAATATCACATGGAGGACATCCTCAACTCCATGTAGGCTCCTGGGACCGGCCAGCTCTATCGTTGGGAGGACCACTGCCTAGAGATGGCGTCTATGGAAAGATCATGTCACGTAAGCTCCACAGCCTATCATTCCGCTCTTCCATCTCTTTTTGTTCCATTATATTTGTAATCTTCGTAAAGGAAGAGGGGGCATCACGATCTTTAAATCCTGGCCCATGTCTTGTCCGCCACCTATTGATAATAATCTATCAAAAGTGTCAATGATCAATCCTAGTGTCATAATTGGAATGGAAATGAGGCGATCCTAATTGAAGCAGTGGATCGATCAGTGAGTATTGTTGAAGCACTAACTAGAGTTCTCCGAGTCAATGTCGCAGGTTTGTACTGTGGAGTGAATGCATGACTGTTGGTAAAATATGGTCGGAAAACTAACAGCGAGGTGGGCCAAACAGTCACGGTCGGAGAAGACCATTACAAGGGCCGGTGGTTGGCTTCCTAGCCTTAAACTAAATAGAGTTGGGGTGTGATGTCAAAACATTCAATCATACGCAGTCAATCGTGATGAGCTTTCGCAAAAAAATAAAAAATAAAAAATCAGCGAGATATATTTTATGAATTGTGAACCTATAAATTAGTAAAGGCCAATAGAATATTAGGAAGCATTAGCTTGGATGTTTAGTTATATCACTTAAATAAAATTAACAATTTGCTTGCAAACCTAAACCTTATTATGATTTATCTTTTCAAGTATCAAATTTGTAAAAAATAATCAAAAAAAGGATCATGTAAGCATCCACCGGCCGGCAATCTGTTAACATATAATAGGATCCTATCACATGACGTAGCTATTTCTATTGATTCAAAATGACAATATTTCTACCGATCACTTCCCCCTCATAGACCCCTAAACTAAATGCAGTGATTCAGGTAACGGGAGAAGAGTCCATCACATCTTAGAAAGTCTTAGACTGATTTAATCCGTCCCAATCTATTCTACCTTACATTATAATTTTATTTTTAAATATATCTAATTTATTATAAAAATATAATTTTTATAAAACATAAATATACTTAAAATTTAAGTTAAATACTAAAGTTTTTGAAATATATTTAAATTAAATGCTTCACAAAGCCGGAGATTGTGCCTCTATTTCACGAGATTTAAAATTTTGTATACGTTCTTATCGGACATAAAAAATGGGTAGGTCCAATACCAATCCACTGTTTTCTCTTTTTTTTTGTTTTTTGAGTGAAAATAACTGAAAACCCCAGCAAAGAAGAGGAAAAACAAAAAAAAAAAAAAAAAAAAACAAAGAAACGGGAGAAATACTAGTCGACCCTTGATCAAAAATCACAGCAGTTGCAGTCCCACCGAAAGCTTGCCCAAGAAGGCAATCCTGAGCTTGAATGGAGTGCGTGGAGGATGACAATTGTCCGAATCCATGCACACCACCGAAAAGGTGCATTAAAAACAAGCTAAACTTTTTAACTTAAAGCCTCTCCAACACCAAACGAGAAATGAACCATAACCGGCATCAGCACAAATAAATCAGAAATTTAGAAATGACATGGGCCAGGGAAAACGAACAGAAAGAATAAAGTTTCCGCTTTTCTGCTAACCAATCTTGGAAGACAAGCATATAGACCAGAGATTTTCGTGCTTGCTTGCGTAAAACATTTGGTGAAATAAATTAGTAAATAAGCGAGCTTGTAATGCCAGCAACAAAAGCCATCTCAGGAAAAAATGAAATGCTACCCAAAATAAGCCATAAATATATCAGTATCATTTACAGTTAACATATGAAGACAGGCCATATTGTCCATAAACCTGAGTTTAATATAGTTAAATATAATTATAACAAACATACTGTCTTAAATGTCAGATACATGAGCAAAACTTACAGATACTGGTTTTCTTGAACAGCCAGCACCTTCTTTTACACTCCAAATAAATAGAAAAAATGCATCCACACCCTAATCATCACAAACAAGCCAAGCCAAGCCAATTTAATAAATACCTAATTAACAAGAACAAGCAAGCCCCAACTCAATTCTGTTTGTCAAGGACCCAGGTCGACCCAGGTCTCAGGATATGAACCAGATTAATGGTGGGAAAACCAAAGCTCCATCGAGGAACAGAAGCTTCACTAACCAAGGAATCTGCATTTTTGTAGAGCAGAATTCACATGCAGGCATTTCAGGCTGATGCATGGGCGAAAGGAAGGGTTTGACTTCTGATGCTAAGTGCTGAAGAACAACCTCTTTTAAGTTTTACACGGAAGCTTCCAGCTGATGGTGCTCAAGATTCCTGAGTACTATCCTTGCAAAAATTTTTGCTTCAATAGGAGCTGTTGCAGCAGCAGCAGCAGCACGTAGGACCCGTGCTGCTCCAGCTTTCTGCAAGAGGCCTGCATGGTGCACCGCATGCCTGCCTCCTGGAATGGTGAACTGCGTTTACAAACAACTAGTAAATAAGACAGTGATATAATTTTTTCCCAAGAAAAGAAAAGCTGGACCAAATACTGATTCGGTTGAAATAAGTAAGGATATGTGCGTCTCCAAACTATAATCTTCATACAGGACTCTAAATAAATGGAAGCTTTGTACAAACTCTCGTGCAACAAATCCAGACTTTTGGAGAGTGAAAGTGGGGCATTCCAAGAATAGAATATACTATCTCGTGGATGGTATTACAAGGGATTTCATTCCAAGTTGCAAATTTCAAATTCCACTTCTGTATAATTTTTATGTAATCAAAATGACACTGAATAATGGCAAGGATTTAATGTGCCAGACAGATCTTGTTCTGTCACATTTTGCCAAGAGAAGTTTCAACAAGGAACATGTCCCGTAAGTAGAAAATATTCCATGCAAACAAAGAACTTTCAAAGTGCAATAACGGTAGCATTGACATGTAAAATAGCAGTAAGAACAACTCTTTAGGTGATTAATTGCCTGAATAACTTACCTCAGATCTTTTGAATTCTATATATATATATATATATATCTTAAAACATAAAGACATAATCACAAACACTTATCACGCTATCACTGGGAGGAGGAAAATTTTAAACTGGAGGTTTATTTGTCTGCAGGAAAAAAGAAAATGCAAAAACACAAGTTGTTGTATGACATAAGTAGGCAACAATAATGACAGACAAATTTACCTGAAGAAGAGCAAAAGCTGCACAGGCTCGAAGAATGGATGATGGGTTTCGAAGCATGGTAACAAATCTCCCAATCTCAGCACCACTGAAAAGCAGGTTAAGCAAAATATTAGGTTAAGGAAAGCTCTCCACTTTCTTCTTTATGAATATCAACATCATCCATAAGAGGATCAAAGAAAAGAAATGCAAATTATGGAGACACCTAATACAGATTGCACAGACACATATAGGTTGGGTAAACAGACCACAAATATTATCACCTGAAACTCTAGGTTTACAACAAATTAAGTTAAAACAACTTTGAAAACATACCAACGATGGAAGAAAAAAAAAAATTGAAAAGGGTAAACAAATGAGCCTCATCACATCTCTGTGGGAACTACTTTATGGATCAACCAAGGTACAGCCAATCAAATTTTAAGAATATTTTATGACCTATGATAGCCCTGAATACCAAGTCTATGAAATTGTGCCATCTTTTTTGGAAAAGCTTACTAAGCGATAGAGAGGCCTGCCATCAGGCAAGGAAAACTACCTCCCTGATTACACATTTTAAGTTCATGAAACCAGGAGCAACCCATCAAGGTTCCCATGCAAGATGACGCCTCATTTCAGGAAAGGCAGTTTTCAGGTATACAATTCATAATACCAAATAGTGGCAACCTAAATTTGCAATATATGAACTGGATATTATTCATTCATCATTCATCAGAACATTGCATTTAGTAATGAAAAGAAGATGAAAAATAACCTGCATCTCAGATGTCCTGCTTCTTGTATGCGTGCTGCTTCAGCTACCTGTGCCAAGGCTGCAGGAGCTGAGGATGCTGCAGCCATGGAGAAGAGTTGTGGCTCTGAAAAAGTCATCACAAAAGCTTCTATATGCTTCAATGCCATCCTTCTAGCACCATCAAAGTTAACACTCTTTGAAGCACCTTCTGATGAAGACCCGACCAATGCAAGCTCATCCATTCTGTGAAAAAGTTAAAATTTCAAAGAATAAGACAGCAACATCAAATAGTTCTATCAAACTTCAGCAAGGCAGAGTATTAATGCGATACTTGATTTGTACCAAAACGAGCTCATAAAAAGAACCATAGTTCACTAGGGATAGTATTCAAATATCAAATAAGAGGGAAAAAAATATTATCGTTTTTCTTTTTTAGTTTTTACTTTCATTCTTCTAACTTCTAAGCTTGGACCACAGCAACCTGTGGCATTAAAATTGTTTTATCATTCCAGCAAGAGTATATTTCGCACTAAATGAGATGCTTAAGGCTAGTGTTTCCTTATTCTACATATCTATTCAAGAAAACAATATGGCAAAACATGCTCTACCAACTTCAATGGCAATGATATATAATTGCACTAAATGGGATGTTCAAAAGCATCACATTTCTGTTCCAATGAAGCATTTGGAGAATCAAGAAAGAAAATATTAAGTATTTATAACAAGTGTTTAAAAGGAAACAAAAATCAAATCTGTAACAACCCAGAGCCAGACTATGTCCAGTTTGCAAACTGCATCCCCTTAGTGCCCATAGTTTTGAATTTCCTATAGAGCCACCTTATTTAGGCTTGGAGGAGAGTAGCAGAATTGAGAACATCAAAATTAGATATATTCGATGCGCCATAGGCTTTCCCTCTTATCATAGTGTGATTAGAATCAACTCCAGCCTTCCAACACACCTTTTACCTTAAGATTATTGAAGTTGACACAGTTCAGAATTTCCTATTGAACCACTCTATTTAGGCATGGGAGAGTGTAGCAAGATTCAGAACATCAAGATTACATCTATTTATGGAACCACAAGCATTCATCTTATCATAATATAATTAGTATCATCTCCAGCCCTGCAACAAACCATTCACCTCAAAATTATTTGAAGTTGATTACTTTTGAGTTTTGAAAACAGGATGAAAGGTCTTGGACTGATCTACAAGTATGCAACTGAACTGCAGCTACCAATGGTGTACGACATGTATCAAAACAGTCTTTTACCTCCAGTTTGATATTCTACAGAGTAACTTCCCAAGCCTACCTTACTGAATATTATAATTTCGCAATCAATCCAAAAAACAATGCAGCCAATTTAACTTGGAATAATGTCGAAATGAGAAACAACATATATGGTTACGATAGATCATTACACTGATACAACAAAGTGGGGCATATCAAGTACTAATCCTATGCCTAACAAAATCAATGATCAAGCAACCACTAATGTGAATATGTCACATCAAATCAATACTAACAATTTATATAAGAAAACACTGGCTTAAATGATTATATATGAAATTGACACAAAAAAGAAGAGGGGTGAGCATGGGTTGGGTTGGGTTGGTTCTAAGTCACAACCTAGAACCCGAAGAACAGTTCCACAATTCTGAACCTAGAACCAAACTAATCGTACTCTGAAATAGGCTTCAAACCAAACCAACCTGATTAGTTAAATTTCGAATCAATTTCGAGGTAGAACCAATCTTTTTGCTTGAGACCTTTTTAAACTTATATATCTATATTGACTAGATCTTTTAATAGAGATGGTAGACAAATCATGTGGTATCTTTAATGACGTAGGTTTGATCATTAGGAGCACTTTATTTTTTAAAAAAAATTCACCTCATAAATTTGAAAACAAAAGGAGGGTCAGCTATAAGTCGGTTCTTAGGCTAGAATCAAGGAATCGAACCTCAAAACCAAGAACTGACCCAAAGGGGTCAATTTCAGAGTTCTAGACCTAAAACTGATCCTATCAATACTTAAAACCAAACCAACTCAGCCCTATCAGATCAAGCTATTAGATCAAGTTATTATCGGTTCATGGGATACCTTAACCCATTGCTCACCCTTATTGAAAAGTACACCCCACTAAAAGCCCATATCTGAGACCTGCTTAGGATGAAATATATAACTTTGTACCTTCCATCAAACATGTAAGCAAGGGCCAATGCAGCCATAAAACGAGCCATTTTTGATCCTGATGACGCACAGAGGTGTACAAGGGCTGGAACTCCCCCTTCTTCAACTATTCGAAGAGCATTACCAGAATTAAAAGCAAGATTCCAAAGTGCACCAGCAGCAGTCTCATGAACATCCTGAAAAATGACAAAGTATTCTCAACAAGATAATCAATAATGTTGAAACACTTTATATTGCTAAAAGCAGTTCCAGGTATAGGCAAGATATGAATAATTTCATAGGTTCTCATATTCAGTTCACTCAGAAATAGGATGGGTCAAAAGTTATCCACCAAAAGTTAAGAACATCACAATAGCATGCAGAATAAACAATGGCATAAATGATGGTCCCTCTTTGATTGACTTATGGTTTGACACTCAAAACTTTCTTCACGTGGCATCATCTGCAATTTTAAGAACCATTAGCTTATATTTTAATACAGAGGAACAAGCATCTGCACAGGTTACATTTGCAGACAATGCAAAGACACGGCATGAAGCAAGATGTGTTACAATAGATAAGGCATTAATGGCATGAAGCAAGATGTGTTCCAATAGATAGGTTAAGGCATCAATTTCTTGTATAAGCAAACATGACTGGCATAAATTCCTGCTGGACCCATTCACCCACACTGCTGTGCCCATTACGCCCACACTGCTGTGCGACAATCCATTACCATATTCTTGACACATGACTTTTCCGAAGTTTACTTTAGTCAAAAAAAAAAAAAAAAAAAGACCTTTCCAAAGTTTATGCTCACTGAAAAAATATGGTAACATGTCAAAAATTATAGCAGAAACTATCTGATTTGGTTGTCATACGAGTAGAAATGTATGGCCATATGAAGTCATTGGGCTGAGATTTGTCAATTTGTACCTCAATAAGTAACGCACAATGATAATCAGTTGTTATTTCTACAGTTTAAGGTTATCAATACAAAAAAACCATATCAACCAAGGTTTGCAAAACTGGGATCAAGATCCACATTGGTACATTATTGGTTCAATTTAAGGCTCGTTTGGTCCATAGAAAGTGACTTACAGATGGGAATATGATATCTAGAAATTAAATTCCCAAGCATAAAATGTCTGAACTATCACGTTTGGTTGATCATGAGAAACAGGCATTTTCCTGAAAAAGAATGAAGCTGTCACGTTTGGTTGAACAGCTTTTTCCAGAAAAATAGTGCAGAATACCAATTACATCCTTTAGTTCTTAATTTTTTTTTTTTGCCATCTAATTTTTTAAACTTCTATATGGGTTATAAAAAATGGTCAAGAAATCAAGATACCAAAATTCTAAATCAAGACAAAAAGTTTTAGATCAAGCACCCCATAAATCTGAAGCGAAGCATTTTTTTCTCTCTTCTCGCTTACTGATTTGAAAAAAAAAAGGTATATGATGGAAAAGAAGGGTACGTTGGAAAGAAAAAGGAAACACACTGCGATGGGAAAGTAAATCTCACGCTACCGATGAAATTTTATTTTCCATAAAATGTAAGAATTCAAATCATGTGGGAATAGAGTATTCCCACGGACGGGTCCTAAAAGAGCGAACCAAACATTCTAATTCGCGGAAAACAAAATTCCGCGATTTCTTTTACCATGAACCAAACGAGCCCTTAGTATGAGTCGGTACAATACGAGGTGCACTTCATACCGAGATGGGATGCCCATTATTTTCTTACTCTTAAATATAATACCACTCAGTATAAGACAGTATAAAGCAATTCCATACAGTTAGGTTCACACTGAATCAAAACTTGGTACCATACTAATACCTTTTGATATGGTATGCCGATCTTGATGTCAACCAACAAGTAATATTTCTCCAAACCCGAAAATATAAGAGCTGATTAGCAGCATATAAACATGACTCACTAAACTAAGAAAAGTGTAAATTAAGATGAAAATCAGCACCAGAACTATACTTGGCAATGTAAATTGGGTTGTGCCAGCCCAAGCCCAGCATGGCCCAGCACAAGATGGGCCGTGCTAGGCACGACATGGCTGCTACAGTAGCCATGCCTGCCACAGCACGGCCCACCTAGCAAGCTGTGCAGGGCTACCTCCCTAAGGCCCATAGGCCATACCAGCACGGTGGCCTGCAACGGGCCAGCATGGCACAGCACAGCCTACAAGCCGGCACGCGGGTCGGCCTATTGGGCATGCAAGGCCCGACTAGGAAAGGGCAAAAATGCCCTTCCCCAACAGCCAAAAACAGCTAGTTGGGAGGGCATTTCCATTCAATTCCCAAAATAACCTCCCAAACAACCAAAAAAAGCTAATTTTCTAGGGTATTCTGATCCTTTGATAAAAAAAACCTATTTACCTTTTTCAATGATCATAAACGGCTAGTTTCCAAGATTATTTGGATCATTTAGAAGCTCTCCAATATTTATAAATAGGCCCCAACCCTTCTCATTCATCCCACACCAAACCACAAGCTCTCTAAACCTTTCTAAAGCTCTCCTAAGCTTTCCAAAGTTCTCATAAGTCCTCATCTTCCTACAAGTCTTCCAAATTCTCCTAAGCTATCTTAATTTTTTTCTACTTTTTAGTTAGCTAACTTAATCTCTCTACTCTCTACTTTTATTTTCTATCTTTTACAATTGACAATGTCTAGTGCTGGTAGCTCTCGCCAACCCCCTAGTCAAGGGTTCGAGTTTGACGTCGACACGATGGAGTATAGAAAACATCAGTCACAAACTAAACCCAATGTCCTTGAGCCCACTATTGCCACCGATGGCACATCAACAGCCATCAGATCCAAAGCTAGACTCAGGATCTCTGAAATCTGATAGTACTTCAACATCGAGGATATCGTCAGTAAGGGACTTCGTGCAATTTATAAAGTCTACAATCTAATTTATCTATTTATTTGGTTTCTCCAAAATTAATTTTAAAATAATAAAAATAATAATAAATAAAAATTTGCTTGACAGATTAGGCCTGGCCTATCAAGCCCGACAACTTAGGGTCTCAACTATGTCAGAGAAAAGACGAAAATGAAGATTAGAAGATTTAAGACTTTTCTCAGCTAGAAGATGAAGAAAGAATGAGATGATGCAACTACGACAAGCCATTTGCCCACCCATAAAAAAAAGGTATGTATACATTTTTTTTTAAAAGTGATATTAGAAATGTTACGTAGGCTAGCATGCGGGCTGGCACGCGTGGCATGCGGATTGTGCCGGCCCGCGTGCCAGGCATCGCCCATCGCAGATCCGGCCTGTTGGTCATGTCGGGCCAACCTCCGGCAATGGCGGGCTGTGCCGGCACGGCTTGCTTACTGTAGCGGCCCATGCCGGCACGGCATGGCAGCCCACGGCCAGTCACTGCAACGTGCCGGACCGTGCCAGACTGGCTTGTTTGACATCTCTAACTTTACTGAATTAATGACTCAACAACTTGTATGTCCAGACATTTGCAGTGTAAAATAAAAAGAAGAAAAGAAAATGGAAGCTATTTTCAAATTCCGAGCAACAAGAAGAAAGCAGCAATGATAGATGAAGAACAAAATATATGATCTACTGTAAGCAATAAATCAGGATTCATGTAGTCGGCCCAGCTAGTTTGGGACTAAGGCTTTTGTTATTACTATTGTTTACTATAAGCAATAAATCACCAGCAACGAAGTTAAGGAATATTTATACACTATCCATGTCACAGGGAGACTATAATGTTTAAATGGTATTATATTTTGCTCATGCTGACCATCATATCGTCATTCTAATGACAGACTGCATTGCTTCTCAACATAAACAAGTGATAAGGTTTCAGATGCATGCAATGTATGGCACATGCAGATGCCGCAACAGGCTAGGAGTTTTTGAAATAAAAATTGTAGATATCTTAAACCGTAAGTCTCATGCAATGTCCCAGTTAATAAAAATCCAAAGTATACGAAACTACACCGAACCGCACCGGTGCAGAACCGATACGGTTCATCATTTTGAAACAGTACGGGATCAATACCACCCTATATAGCCAGAACCATCCCATACCAACCTCATACTGATCTCATACTGTATCAAACTACCCTGTACGCCCAGTTCAACATGGCACAAGGTGGTTAATGGGTTGGAACCTTCCAATTCATCTAACCAGTATGTCGTTGATTCCGTATGAAGCGACCGATACAACATCAATTCAGTATAGTATGCTTCGTACCGAACCATACCGATCCGATATTGAAACAGTATCGATTCTCAGTAAGATGAACGTTGTGGGAATCATTTTTTCGTATTAAGTGCAAGTATTCTGAATACCCTAAAGAATATTTCTAACCATCAAGCTTCATCCCAGCTATTTGGAGGGGCTTTATATCTCCTCCAATCATTCTTGTAAAGATTACCTCCAATTTAGATATTTGAGATATCAAAACTAAATAATTATGCATATAATTTGAAGCCTGAAAGTAGAAAAGAAAAAAGAACCAAGTCCAACATTAAAGGAATCTAGATACCAAATTCATTAGCTTTTATAATCCTGCCTTAGTATTCATGCCCCATAAGGCAAGGTGAAGATTTATTTATGCAGAACAATTAAAATCTTAATTTTTTTTTAAAAAAAAAAGATCTTAAATGATTTCATTGGCTTAGCAACAAAGTTACAAAACAAATAATAACTTACTTCAGCATCTGACCGTGCCAATGCAATTAGAGGTGCAACACCACCTTCCCGACCAATGGCAATGCTGAAAACCAAAAAAAAGCCGTGCATTAATGATAAAACATATTAAAGAAAGAAATGATGAAACAATTAATATAGCAGATAACCACATTTCAAAATTGAGATTATAATTTTAGCTCAATCATAAGCCTGTACAAGTATTTCTTTATGACTTATAAACTGCTTCCATGATCACCAAATCAGTTTAGCACAGAATTGCCAAATGTAGCAATTTAGAAAAAAAATAAAAAGCTTTTGTTACGTTAACCACTATAGAGAGTATGGAGACATGATCCTCACATTTAAAATCTACAGAGAGAATAATTTTGAAATTTACCAGCTGTAAGCCAGCATCCGTATGTACTGTAATCATCTCTCCAGGTCATTATTTGGGTGGTAGATTTTTCAAATTTGTTCACAAATTTCTAAGTTGGTGATGATAAAGGTATCATCCACTTGCTTTATTCAAATCCTCTATTGAATATAAAACTCAAAATAAAGGCCTAAGTCTGCTTGTTTCACAGAAATGTTTTAATAGTAGTCCTGATAAAATGTAACCAAAAGTAGCCCTCGAGAGCATTAGGCAACCAGACCTCATAAAGAAGAGCAAAATCAGGTTGGCTTCAGTCCCTGCATAAGTGTCATACATGGGGTGGGTGGCTGCCTGGCTGGGCATTGATCTCCCGCACAGCCCCGCAATCAACATTCCTCTTGGGTAGCATTCACCGCTGGTGGCAAGCTAAAGCAGTTCCTCTGAAGATGGATAAAAGTTGTATCTGGTTTTACATTAATTTTGACTAGCAACTGTTCATAATGATAGGCACTTCATTTGAATTTCAAATTCTACTGAACATGCAATTCTATCTTCACTATACTCGTTTCTATTACTTCTCAACCCTCAATACTCCCGCTTTATACTCCATAGCTCTACTTCACGTCGAATTCAGCTTCTATTACTTCTCATCCTCCCCCTTTATACTCCATAACTCTGACTTCACATCAAATTCAGGTTCCAACCAGAACTTATCTCATCAATTAAAACAGTATCATCAACAAATAAAATACAACAAATTAGACCTCCTCCAAAATATTCGTGTTCAATTCATTCATGTTCTTCACACATGTTACTACTAATCTTAATATATACTCTTTACATCATTCTTAACTAACAAAAACACCTCTACACCCCTCCTATTACTTATTCAAATGCTTCACATAAATTGATTAAAAAATGTAGAAGAAAAGAATGCACAAAATAAAAATAGCTTGCATGTTTGCCCAAAATAAAAGCTATATAGGTTTGCCAAAGATTGAATTATTATTCATCAAGTAATTAGCTTTAAAGCATGGCATAAAAATGTAAGTTCATGATAATAAGCACAGTTTATAAGTAACTCCTGTAATTTATTGTTCCATATTACTACCATAATATTTCTCGTCTAATCATTTGGAATTTTCCTTATTTTCAAGATCTCTTTAAGTATCCTAGTAAAAAGGGATAGATCTTATAGGTTAAGCTAGTTAACCAATATATTCCAATGATATATACTTAACTGTTTTGGCAGTATTATCCGATTCTAGAATCTGGCACTTTTGCATCATTTTTAGAGACGTTCCCGCTTATGTACCGAAATAGATGGTTATGTACTTGCATATCTTAGAAAATTTGGGTTACTTCAAATCTACTATTGAAATGTAGTACCTGTCTATTGACTTTTCCAGACAATTTCATTCACCAAGATTCAAATTATTTCACTCTCTACCTCATCTTAGCTTATTTTTGGATTACCCTTCCAGCTTCTGCAGAGCTTACTCTACCATATGGATGGGTAGAAACCATATAGTTAGCCTTACTAGCATCTTTGCCATCATAGCTATCCATCAAAATTCTTGCATTTGTTACACCTATCACAAAACTTAGTTTTTGATATGCTACCATTCAGCATGAACTTGAGAAAAATGCAGAACTACATTATTTGGAGCTAATGTAATAAGATTTATAATTGCGCTTTTATTTAGACTTCTACTAATGCTTTGAAATATTTCAATCAACATTCATAGCTACTTTGTCTCTCACAATTTCAAAAAGGGCTACAAGATAGTTAAATTCTTATGAGTTATAAATTCTTATGAGTTACAAGCAAATGAAATTGCAAAACAAATAGCAAAGATGAGAATTTTTCTATGTGATAATGCAGAATTGGTGTTGTAGCTTAAATCCAGTGATTGAATTTTTTTGGTCAAACCTCTTTTGTACACCAAGAAGCACAGAAGCTTGCATGTCCAAAATAAAGATGCAATGAAAGGTTTTCCAACATTCTTTGGCAACCATGAGATATTAGAGTACCGAATTTGTACGTTGGGTAAAAACTCTACATTATGTTTGACATATTACATAAGTGCAAGTTGCACAAACATTATTTAAGAAGTTTCTGGCTCAGAACAATAAAGCATTTAATGCCCATGATTCAGTAGAAGCACGTTCTAACATAGTAAAGTCACAAAGTTGTGAGTAAACTCTGGATTTAGAAAACAATAATAAGATCTAGGAGGTATTGCATTCTATTTTGATTCTATCCAGACTTGAGGAGCAGATGCGGGAGTAAATGCCCTCATCAGGCATAAAAACAAGATACATGTTTAAATGCCCTCATCAGGCATAAAAACAAGATACATGTTTATACGGTTATATACAGAATATGCCACATAAGAAACTACCATGATAAAGGGTGCTTGTGCAGCTACCATTTACAATAATATGCAACTACTTTATAGAAAATAGTAGATACATTCAGTCAATAAAAGAATAATGTGGATAAGCAACATGACTCCCTTTAAAATTTCAACTAAGCTGGATCACATCCATGAAACAAAATGAACAACCATGCAATGCACAAGTCCATTGGGCATGAAGGAATAATGCCAATAAGCTAGCATAGCAACATTGGTACACGTATGCACATAGAAGTGCTAAAAGGTGTAAACTCCAAAAGAGGACCATGGTGATGCTTGAGATACCTGGTAGCCAAAGACAGTTACAAAACCCAAGAATCAACTAGCTGATGAATACGAAGTTGATGACAACTCAGGTCCATGTACAAGTAACCAAACTAGAGTTCATTAATGAGAAGTTAGAAGCAGCTTCAGCAACCACAACACTAATATAAAATGAAGGTGACCATAAAGAAGTTGTACGTGGGTGTCTAACACAATAGGATGTGAATCTTGCATAAATTTATGCATTTGGTTTTGTCTTAACCGTGGACTGATTCACTACAACATTTGCTTATAAAGTTCCATGATTAATCAGCTCAGAAAAAAGGAATATAAACTAAACAAGTACGTACATTGCTCAAACAAAATCCACAAATAAGGTCAGAGACTTCCTATCTAATCTCATTTTAACGCAAAATTCCATATTACTAGAAGATAAATTTTCTACACTAGAGTATGTCCTTGAGGACTCATAAACCCTTCTAACTGAGCTTCAAAAAACAAATTTGTTTTAGGAATCTGTTTTTTCTCAAGTGAACTTGTTTTCCCCAAAATGTTACCTCAAATAAGGTGAGAGGTACATTGCCAAGCATGAGGTTATCGTCAGGTATTCCTTAGAACACTGGCACAAGTTAAAACAATTAAATGATCTATATATAGCTTCCTCTCAAATTATTTTTTACATGGTATCATACGAAAACTTTCTAGAACGCATTGATAAATGGCTTATCAGATAACGGGGAATCCATTCTTATTAACAAGAAGAAGCATTACTACAGGCAAGATGAAAATAGAATACAACAAAAACCAGCAATGTGGTAGGTAGTAAGACATGGTCCTTCAGAAAGGCTCCAATCAAGTGGTTAATAAAAGAGTATGTTTTCTGTTTTCCATCATATTGTTGTTAGGCATGAACAAGCAGACTTAGCAAATGCAGCGTATCCAAATGTCAAGAAAGTAATAAATTTGGAAATAATTCTTACTGAAGTGCCTAAACGACCAAACAAACTAAAATTTCTGCATCTAAGTTCAATATTCCCAAGTGAATTAATGAACTTGAACTGTGAAGATCATTTTCCAAAGACCTAATCAAATCCCTGCTCCTCTCTCCTTCAAATATAAATGTTTTGAATCACCTACAGGTGGTGTAATCAGTATGTCAAACGCTGTTAAGCTATTATAAAGCAGTATTAAACTTAACTTGTTTCACTCATTAATATTGTCCTTACAATCTAATAAACCTCGGTAAAACTAATACTTTCAAGTTTCAACCAATTTGTGCATCTTTCTTCATCATCCACACATAAAGCCACTGATAAGGAATCTTCCACTATGAACATGCTTTGGAGCAAACTCCAAGACTGATCAGGAAGTTGACTTGCTAAAGAAATACCTCCTATCTAAGAAATAAATATATGTTTAAATGGCATGATTATCTTACATAGTTGCCTTGCAGTGAAATTCAGGTTATTTTCTCAGTCGTTCAAAAGCTCCCAATTCATGTTATTTACCCGCACACTTAGTCTGCTATGGAGCTATTTTACTTAAAGCTAAGGTTTAGTATGAAAATACACCACGACACATGATCAATGCAAAGAATTAGAACAATAGAAAGAGTTCCATGATAAATAATCAGTATTTACAAGAGATCTGAAGCAGCTATTGTGATAAACATGATGATGATGATTTACCTATTAGCTTCTGATACTGACAATCCCCACAAAGCACCTGCAGCCCTCTCTTGAAGTCCTTGAGAAGCATTTGAACATCCTTGTGCAAGAGCTACCTACATAATCAAACCAAACAATGATATTCAACTTTTTTTTAAAAAAAAAAAAGGTTTAAACACTAAAAAAAATTATATAGAAACCAGCCTCATGAATGTAATAAAGACGAGAGGGTTGACAATCTTTAAGATTAGATATATCAGATGAAGTTATAGGCTTTAAACCACCCTCAACCACCTAATTTTGCCTCAGCAAGCCAATCAGTCAACTTCCCTAGCTCATGTGTAAAAACAATTAACATGTTATATTACACTGAAATTGAAAGCTCAAGTTTTCCTAGCCGTAATATCTAGAAAAGCAAAAAGAGAAAAGTAGGAAAGGAAAGCCCTACCTTTGGTTAAGGTCAGGGAAGCACTTTGCAGAGTGAAAAGCAAGTTTTAGTAAATTGATGAAATAAAAAAAAAAAAAAAAATCAATTGAATCATCCTGGCCCAGCTCTTGATGCCAATTCTAGCACCACGATTCTATATCCAGTTCTGAAAACAAGGACCCTAACAAAAGTAGGTGCAAATGCAGAGCATAGACTTCAAACTCCAAACAGCACGGTCCAAACAGCTTAAACTACCATACATGTACGTGCGCGTGCACAAACACATATTCATAAAGGACTCTCTTAAATGAAAAAGGGTGAGAGTTGAAAGAAGTTAAATTCAAAAGTTAGTACTAGAAGATCTTTAGATTGAAATTCTTGCAATCAAAGGAAAAGGAAAGTATCGTAATAAGTCGAAGAGGACTCTAAACATGTTAAAATAACAAGATATGCATAGTAGCATGAAGATTTCAAAAGAGACAAGTGACAAACCTGCCAACCACTCCCTGGAAGAGTTTGAGCCTCATCTAACCATACAGGTCAAGGCAAAGCTTTTCAAAAATGTTCTCAGGCTTGCTTAATGTCAGGAATCAGGAAAACATACAAAAGAGCTCAAGTCATGCACCTCATGCCTTACATCATACCATCTAAGAAAGGCACCATTGAGAAGGAAGAGATGGTGCCTATTTCTTTTTAGCATGACACCACCATGAAACTTGAGCAAAAAATTTGCTACGTTAGACTATCAATGGAACCTATTTCTTTTTAGCATGACACCACCATGAAACTTGAGCAAAATATTAGCTACATTAGACTATCTTATTATGCCTACAAGCCCTTCACAAAGTCACAAATATTGCTAAACTGCAGCATTGTACACTTTAAGTTATGTGCAAACACAAAAAGAAATCAACAAGATTTCATATGGAAATATCGAATGTGCCTCGGTGTTTGGATCTCATGCAGCCTACTCAGTTTGGGCACACAGAGTTCAGGTTTATCCTATGTGGCCTAAGACTAAGCTAAATCGAGTACTAATTAATGGGTTTGCTTAGGGTCAAATTGGCGAACATGGATACAGATGAGGATGTTAATGGGATGTTAAAATTCATATACAAATTTGTTTTAAACAGATGTAGATACAAATTGGAAAATGAAAGAATGGGTATAATTGCAGATATAAATCAAGTAGTTAAAGTTTATGAACCACAAAATCAAAGATCTCTCTATATGAAAGGTAAATTATGCTAATGGTATATTAATATTTTCACTTATTTCCCTTAAAAGTTTATAAAAGCTATATAAGAATAAATAAGATTACAAACAAAATGGAATATTGCAATTTGGATTGGATAATTGTCTATTAATATTCGTATTCATTTTTCTTTGACGGATATAGATACAAATACGGATGCTAATCAAATGCATTATATCCATATCCAAATAGATTTGGATACAGAAATGGATCCAACCAGGTACCATCTGGTCCACTTTCACCCTGAGGTTTGCTTTGTTATTGGGCCTGGTCAAGATGCAACTGAAAGGAGGGTCAAGGCATTATTCTGCCCATTCTTCTTCTACTCACAATGAGAAGAGGACAAGTTACTATTTACTACTTCATAGAGAGAGAGAGAGAGAGAGATGGATGAAAGAACAATTAGCACCAAGGTTTGAAATACCAGTGTAAGTAACTATACCAGCACCTTATAAGTTCAATATGGTATAAACCATACTATACCAACACAATACACAACTCTTGGTGCCAACAATAACAAACGAGAGGCAATGTTACATGTATCATTACAAGTCAATGTCAAGGAGTATATCATGACTACTATCTTATCAATACAGTATGCCAGCAACATAGACCAGCCCGCACTACTACTCAATCCATTGAGTAGCACTATCATAGGCAGTAATCCATAAGTGACAGATCACCACCGATATTTTTCCTTTTCTTTCTTGTGCAAGATTTTCCACCTTCTCTATTCTAAAATAGTTTCCTTTTCTTCTTTTGCTTTTGAACAAGGTACATTGCTTTATAAACAAATACTAAGACAAAGCACAAGCTATTATAACAATCACAAAGCTTAGAATGAAATCACTTACATATAATCTACACAAACTTTCACAAAAGCAAGACAGCGTAGGACATAACAATGGATAATGACCAATTGGTCATGTCAAAAGGAATAAGTAGAAGAAATTAAAAGGACGTACCAAGGCTTCAACCCCACCAGCTGCAGCAATTGCTTCTCGGTTTCTATCATCAAATGATAAGTTCCACAAAGCACCAGCAGCTTCTTGTCTGGTTAATTTTATGAATGGAAGTGGAGACTAACTTAATTTCTTGCCAAGCACAAATAATATATAAGGAGAAAAAATGAAAATGAAGTTTAAGTATGAGGAAACTGAATTCAGCTAATTGAAAGCACATGTTGTTCAACAACATTAATAAACGAATTATCTTTAAGTATGAGAAGTTTCAATAGATCTCTATCTAGTGGTGATGAAAATTGCCACAACTAGGAGTTCAAAAGTAAAGAAACAAGAGAAGAAGTTGCACTTTCAGATTAAATGTTCTTGTGGTGGCAAATCAAGCCAATCTTCCACATTAAACAACATTTGATATCCAAGAGAAAAAACATTAGTTTAGTTAAAGCTGACAAATCCTTAATTAAAGGATGGTAATATACAACAATTAATTTCTAAAAGAACAATTACCTTACACCTTCATTCTGAGAACAAGTTAGCTGAACCAATGCCTCAAGCGCACCTGCCTCTTGACCAACAGCAGCATTATTACTGTTGCTATCCCCATGAGCAGCCAGATTAGCTAAAGCTCGAGCAGCCTGGAGATGTGGACAGCAGAATGAGAACAAAAACAAATAAGCAGCAGCATTCTCTTTGAAATAGCATATTACCTCTGCAAGAATCACATACCACTAAAACAGAGAGAGTTCAAAATAAGTGAAAAGGAGGAAGATTCTTCTAGAAAACATAAGCTTGCAAGAATTTTTGGAAATAGATATAAAGCACAACTAAATCGTTAACCTAATGCCATATACTCCCATCATTGTATCTCCAATGCTTATCCCAGATGAAGTATTGTGGCGATTTTGTTGTGACTAGTTACATATCTGGAAAAGGCAAGGCTAGTTATAATTCCATTTTGGCCATGAGGTGCTGCAAAAACTCCAACTCTGATGTTGGTCATATTCTAAGCATACTAGCACCAAGAATCTTGGAGGTAGAATGAAAACTCAGAACATTTCTGTTAGAATAAATCTGAAAAGAAACATGAATTAGTACAGGCTCATTCTCCATATCCCTGTGCTTGAACATGAACCCATGCAAATCACTCCAATGGTGAATGAATAAAAGTTTTCATTTTCCGTTGATCTCTCACCAAGATATATATTTTAGGTTCTCAGGCAGTCACCAATATGATACAACCTATATCTCACCCTTTATTATATAAACCAGTATGAATCGATACAAATTTTCCTACATTATTCTCAGAATTGTAAATTACTTTTTTCAAATATTAAATATTCAAATGAATATCTTCGGATAGAATTTAACCATGGATTCACTAATATTAGTCAAGATACTGATATCTCGGTTCCTACAATATTGACCAAGATCTATGAAATCACAGTTTTTTCCTACTTTCCCCAAAATTCCATCTCAGCCAAGATATAAGAAGATCTTAGTCCATCCTATAGTATCAACCTCCCACCAAGATAGCTGAGATCTCCATAATTAAAAAGCTTGGAATAAACATCATTAATCAAGATAGACAAAAGTAACATTGAAATAAAAAAAAGGATAATACAAGGTGAAAACATATGCTCTTTCTTTATGTATACGCATGTGTAAAGTGGCTGTCAGCAATCAAGTTACAAAAAAATATGCAATTCAAACAAAATTGGATGGGGGGGTAGCGAGGAGATGGATGGCAACACCTAATAATTATCAAGGAGATAAATATGTAGGAACTTGATAGAATATGAAAAAGCACAAACTGAAAAAAAAAAAAAAGGTTGCAATCATGAAAATTTGAAGGTGCCTTGGAGTGGCATTTGCCAACAAAAGCCAAAATTCCAAACTACTAAGGCATAAAATCATTTGCCTAACTAAACTCAAAACCTATAAAATTCTTCAGATTTTTTTCTAAAACAAACTTTCTAACCAGCAAAATGTCAAAAAGACATCAAAGAAACATGTATTTCTTGCAATGCAAATTACTTGTAGCAGCTAAAGGAGCTCCATCCTGTGAAATGCCTTGAACCAATGAAGTAAATGAAGGACAGTGAACACACCACATCAGGCACAATTGTCCATTGCCTGAGGCGGGTTCATGTTGCCAAGAGACATCATGTCAAAGAGGAAACAGCTTGATTGCAGGGCAAAGCTGGGTAAATAGGCATCCCATAAGCTTCCCCAACACCTAAGAGATCGTTTGAGTGGGGAGGTCTATGTTAATCTTGTCGAGCCACAAATATGGAAAGTTGGATCAACATCCTTCCATAATTAATAATCAATTAATAGTCCTAGTTGGTTAAATACAAGCAACAAATAAAAGATTGATTTTCAAAGTACTTAATTATCCAATAAGCCAAAACAAAAATTCATTAACAAGCTTTCCAGCTGCTCTAGGATTTATGATTGAAGTCGAGAAGAAGAAATGATAACCATTTTTGCTGAAGAACCATAGAAAATGTCAAAGATTATGGATTTACCATTTTGCATAATCAAATGATGTTCTTCGGCAAAAGTTGGCTCTCAAGTTTTTCTTAATTTATTTTGAAATTAAAGGGCCTCCAAGGACTCCAAGATTGGCATGGGTAAATAATGAAATAAAATAAGCTATAATAAGCACCTCCCTTTCTACATGGTTGAATAAGATACCAAGTCTAGAGTGGTCAGCCGTGAGATTTCTCTTCTTTTGTACTCGTGTAGCCCGAGGTTCTTTTCCAAGGGAATGATAATGTTAAGAGCTTTATGTGAAGACATGAAAAGAACATTGGTGCAAGCAAGAAAACCCTAAAGACCATGAGAATTTAAAAGAGAAAGAAGAAAAAGCAGAAAGACAGTACCTGATCTCTGAAGCAACCACTCCATCTCCATTTCTACTTGTCTCAACCAAAAATGATCTATATGTTTCATTTTGACTCTGAATGTTTTCCACAATTAGAAGCTAAAACTTTCATCCACAAACCATTTCAGCATCAAACATTACACCATGTCAACTTAAAATACCATATCGTCCACAAACAAGCTATACCAAAGGTCCTCAAGCTCAATATCGAATATCAGCTCATCTGCAAAAAGGTCCATAAAGTAAATATTTTAGGGAAACCTAAGAAGCCACACATAGCTTTCCGACATCCCTGGCTTTCCCATGCCTATGACCAAGCGACAGAAAACCAGACTCTCTAATCTCACGAGCAAATAAGAATTCTTATCCCAAATATAACCTTCTATGTCCATGATGCAACTTTCCTCTTCCTTCTCATCTCCCTCTCTCTTCTATCTCTTTCCCCTCTTTCAAACAAAACCATGCCGACCCAGCCAGACTTGCTGCAACCTCCCTGTCTCCCCTATCCCTTATGCACCATCACTCCTTCCATCTCCACCAACAGCAAAGCCATACCGACCCCATCCTGCTCTCTCTCTCTCTCTCTGCGCGTGTGCAAGCAGGCCAAACCATCTTAACCCCATTTTGCCACCCTTTCTGTCCACCATTACTATCTCACAGCCCATCCAAACATCTCCCTCTACAAAACTCTTTAGAACCTTATACGCCATCCCCTTTTCTCTCCACATCTATCTCCAAAAGGACATCTCTTGATGTTGTATAAGTATTCATGGACTCCACATACAAACATGGACGAGAGGGGCAACAAAGAAACAAGGACAAGAGTGCTAGTTGTTGACTAAACATGCCATGCCATTCAAAACATATATCAACATAATGGGCATGACATTCAATTTTCCCTCCTTTAATAGTTGTAGCAACTTCTTATTGTTGAAGACATAAAGATTTTGAACCTTACATTGGTGCTAAGATCTGATGGGAGCATGGTTACAAGCTCAATATACAGCATATTTTTCCTAGAAAACACACTCCAACAACCCAGAGTCATTTATTTAGTGATTTTCAAGTAAACACAATCCAACATCCTATAGTCATTTACCTAATGGAAGCATAGGCTTCTGGGGCTAAGACCAAATTGATAAGCAATATTATGTTAAATTTCAATTAATATATCAGAAGAATAACAACTGCCTATATGCCAAATATTGAGTGCTACAAACACCAAATTAATTTGTGTTGGTGCTGTTGCCAATACTAGTTAGTTATTTCTCAATTTACAAGCTAAATATCAAATATAGAACAGTGCACTAAATTGTGGGACAATGAGACGATCATGGCTGGCACATAGAGGATGAAACAGATCAAAAATTTGAAACAGTTAAAAATAAAGATTTTGACCCTTAAATTATCAAAAATGAAAAGAGAACTTCTCAGTGTCAAAAATGTAAAGATTGTCTTTTACATTGGCGCTCCTATGGTTATCAGCTCAATATGGAGCCTATTTTCCACATAAAGACAATTCCAACATTCCAGAGACATTTACCTAATGGCTACTTAAAGCAGTCACATAACAGTTAAATCAACAAGCTATACCATGTTAAATTTAAAGCACTTCATGAAAAGAATAACAATTGTATATAGAAAATCTATATTCCAAATGTTGTTGCTAGAAACACCAAATTGTTGCCAATGCCCATTAGTTTATTGCTCATTTACAGGCCAAATGTCAAAAATAGAACAGTGCACTAAATTGTGGAACAAGAAGAATGATCACTGCTCACATATAAAGAGAATGAAAGAGATTAAATATATGAATCAATTGATATAACACCAATTTAGATTTTTAGGTCTTTTACATTTTGTGCAACTTTGTTATGTCGACAAGCCTTAAGGATGCAGTACGAGACTGTTTAGTGGAAAAATATTTTGTATACAAATTGAAAAGGGGAACAAGTAAGAGCAAGCTATAAGGATAAAATGAGCAATACCTGTTCTTGTACTCCCTCAACTTTGCACAACCGAGCAAGGTTTACCAAAGCATGAACACCGCCAGCCATTGCAACCTCCAGACTGCATTTGTCGTCAGCAGCCAAATTTGCAAGGGCACCAGCAGCACGTTCCTGTTTAAGAATAAATACAAGGCAGGACTTGAGAACATTATCTCCTCTTCTAGATAAACCAACTATCAAATAAGCAACGGACATACAAGAACTCCATCTATTCCAGGGGGCCATTTGAAAATAAGATCCACTAAAGCTTTTACCCCACCAGCCTCAGCAATGGCCGCCTGAACAAAGATCCAATAAGTTACCAACATAAACACCACGAATGAAAGGTCATCCATGGCAACAGAATGGACAAAATGCAAACCTTGTGCTCTTCTCCCACAGAAAGGTTCCAAAGCCCCCCAGCAGCCTCTTCAGCAACCAGCCTGTTCATGGATCTTGCGAGATCTGCAAGAATACTGATACCCCCTTCATCAGCAACTGCTTTCGCAACTTTGGCATTCACTGACAAGTTTGCAATGGCCTGCACATTGAAAAGGATATATATATACATATATATATATATATATATATATATGCATCTGACAAATCAAATCAAACTACAATATCTGCTAATGATGAGATGGATCACCTTTGCAGCTTCAGACTGTATGCCTTCCCGACAAGACTTTGCAAGCTCCAGAAGTAAAGGTATTCCACCATTCCGCATCACCGCCTCTGCCCTCGCCGAATCCACCGTTGCATTCTCATCATCAATCACCACAAATGTGGCAAGCCCAGTCGCTGCTCTCTCTTGCACATCCTCCTGCGAGCTCTTCACCAAGCTCAGCAACAAAGCAGCACCTTGTCTCAACCAAAACTCATCAATGCCATGTGGGTTAGCCTCTGCTATACGAAGCAGTGAATGTGAGAGGATCCACTCAATCCAACTCATAATATCATTCAGGTTCTTGTCCTTGTTTTCCCAACCCCTCCATTCCCCGAAGATTCCCTGCTCCTTTACCACAGAGCCCTTGAACAAAGAAGCAATCCCTTTGAATATATCACTGAAAAGAGCAAGCAGAAGCTTGCCCTTTGTATTGCTAAATGCAGTCGGATTGTGACTCCCTTCCTCCTCGAGCGTGACACAGTTGAGAGCGCACAACACCTTCAAGCTTTTGGACAGGGAGAGAATCCTTAATACAGCACTTGGGGACACGTCAGTCCTTGAAATATCCACACCAATCAAGTTTGGGAGCTTACTCCAGGCAAGAGAGGCCGTAGCCCACTTCAAGTTCCGTGACCCTGCCACAGATAAGAACCTTAGGGACACCACCTTCCCAAGAGCACTCTCATCGATGCTCCCACAATCCAAGAAGGCTATCTCCTCCAACAGCGGGCAGTGCCGGGCGAGGGCCCCAATTGCCTCTCCGTCAACCTCCCGGATGCCCGAGAGGCGCAGC
The DNA here is from genome assembly GCA_017589505.3 of Metroxylon sagu. Classification (NCBI taxonomy): domain Eukaryota; kingdom Viridiplantae; phylum Streptophyta; class Magnoliopsida; order Arecales; family Arecaceae; genus Metroxylon; species Metroxylon sagu. The sequence goes on from JACVBY030000231.1 coordinate 110,646, forward strand.
CTCCTTAACCTCGTGCAGCACATGGCGACGTGACGGATAGCATCACTGGTGATTCTCTCGCACGGGTCGGGGCCGATCTGTAGGCTCTCAAGGGCCTCATGGCGGGCGGCAATCACCGACAGGGTGGCGTCCGTGATCTCGCGGCAGTAGTCCCCCGAGATCTCCTGCAGTCCGCGGGCCTGGAGGTTCATGATGGCGGCAGCCGCTTCAGCGCCCCGGAAGCGAAGGCGGCGGAGGTGCGCGCACCGGCCGGCGAGGGCAGCGGCTATTTCAGAGTTGCAGCAGTGGGCGCGTAGGTCTAGGGTTGTCCAGAGGCAGGGGGAGGAGCCGAGGAGGCGCCAGGTGCGACAGGTGGACGCAAGGCTGGCGCGGTCCCGGTAGTTGAGGCAGGAGAAGAGCTGCACAACGGTGTCGTCGGGAAGGAAGGTCCAGTCCACGGCGACCGCACCTGCCGCGTCTCCGCCGCCGCTGAGGCGTGGGATCTCGCAATCCTCGGCGGCCTGGGGGAAGACTGGGGAGATGACGATCTTCTCCTTATCCTTGGACTGCGCGCCTCGTCTCCTCACCCTCCGGCTCATGGCCGCAAAACCCTAATTCGGAGAAACAAGAAGCGGATAGAAGACTTGGGAGCTCGAAGGATCTATAATTCAAGAATTCAGCGGATTCCTACGAAATTTTCTGAGGGTTTTCGTTTGTTTATACAGGTGAACTTTCTAGGGTTTGTCGGGAGATTGACGTCGAAAAAATAAAAACAATAAAAAAGAAAAAAAAATGGAAGAAGCTAGGGGTTTTGCGGTACCTGTGGATGGCGTTATTGAGCTGAGGGATTGGGACGGGCGCTTCGATTTATTTTTATTCTTATGGTTTGGTTTGAATCCTATAAAGAAGAGTGAATGGTAGTAGGAGGTCAGAAGGGGGAGGGATGGAGAGGATGGCAGGGATTGGTGCAGCGTGGGGAGGGGATGGAGGTGGAACCCTCATGAGAACGGATCCGCCTCTCTTCTCTCCCTCTGGGGTTCTTTCATCTCCAAGAGGAGGGAGAAGGAGGACGAGAGGGTTGTGCGCATATATATATATATATATATATATTTATGTATATTGTTCGCTGGGTTAGTTTTCTTATGTGAGTCGGCAACAACGTCTTAAGCCTGAAATTTGATTGAAATGGTTCCAAATGAATGCAATGGGCGTGACGAAAAGATTAGCAATCGTGTGTTTGCCCTCTGAGGCTCTTAGCATGATGGGGTTGTTCCTGGGAATTGATTGCTTGTACGCAACGGTGGCGATGAAAATATAATATTCCAACATAGCATCGGTTAAAATAAATTAAATAAGAATTAATATAATCAAAAATATTATGAATAAATTCATAATATTGAGTTAGTTTTGTAATGTATTTTTAAAAAAAATATAAATAATTTAATGAATATATGCTAGCATGCAACGGTGACGATGAAAATATAATATTCCAACATAGCAGTTAAAATAAATTAAATAAGAATTAATATAATCAAAAAATTTATGAATAAATTCATAATATTGAGTTAATTTTGTAATGTATTTAATATATATATATATATATATATATATATATATATATATATATATATATATGAATATTTTAATGAATTTATGCTACCACCGATAAACTTCTAAAAATATGAGGGTTAAGATCTAATCATATGACATTTGAAACATAGAAAAAAATGGATGTTAGACCTATAATTCAAATTTAGTGAGGGTAAAAAAAAACATTGGATAAATGGTAATGCACATTTGTATTTTATGATATTATGAGATAAATTTTTAAATAAGTTGAATTTCTATAATGAGTTAAAAAATTATATAGAAATATCTAAGCAAGGTAAAATTAAAATTAAGCTCGATAGATTTGTAAAATCTCATTTGAATTAATTTTATTACTAAGCTCCTAAATGGCTTAAAATTCAGGTATATTATGAAATTTTATAACTAGAAAATATATCTGATTCTAATTGATGGTAAGAAATATTTACAGAACTTGTGTTGATAACTATAATAGTTACTTTTTTTTTATCATTTCATACATCAATTTTGCTTTATTTACTATAAAAATTTTATTATTAAGGATAAATATATTTTGCTTACCCAAGGTATAGTCTGATTTTACTTAGCTTACTTATGGTTTGAAAAGTAGCACTTAACTCAAAGCAGGTAAGCGTCATTCAAGTCTATTATATCCCATTTGATGTAAAAAAAGGAAAAATAGGCAAATGTAGAAAAAAAGATAAAGAAGAGTATCTAAGGATTGATTTTATTTGAATTTTCTTTGAAAAATCATTGGATTCCTACATTATTAGAAGTCTAATTCACCAAATTGACTGATGTTGGTTGTAGAATTCAAAATTTTGATCTTTGATTTGAGATAAATATTAATTTTAAATTTTAAATTTTATTAGACCTTAAAATTATCAAAATATATTTTTGTAATAAAATTTTTTTAATGTACTTGAAGACATCATTTAAAGCACACCTACATCATTTCAATCCACAAAAATTTACAAGTAATCTATGAAAATCTATCAAAATATTTAAAATTCAAACAAAATTTACAAGATACCCTGTTAAATCTATCAAATATCGTGTAAAAAGCCTCGATTTCTCAAAATATAAAAGAAAACTGCTTCAAAAGTAGGAAAAATGAAAGTTTCTTAACTTAAAAGGTTTTGCTCTTCGAATTTAGGGAAAATAATGATAGACATCAATGTTTTGAACCCTCAAATGGGTAATGGGATATAATAGACTCTAAAGAAGCTTACTTCACATGGATTATGTGCTACTTTTCAAACTACGATGGATCAAGTGAAATAAAGTTATACTTCGGATGAATAAAATCTATTTATCCTCATTATTAATCATTAGTTATGATTTTTCTCTTATAAAAATGATTATGTGTGTGTGAAAAAATGTTCCAAGTTATGCAAAGTTTACCCTTTGCACCAAACCAAGTTTTAAGCTTTAAAAATACTCTCAAACTTACTAATATTTAACCTAAATACATCATTCTTTATTCTAATTCTATTGACTTGATAGAGCAGTTAAAGTAATACTTAATTCATAAATTCTCTATATTTTAAAAAATGTATCATCATGAATGTTTTATTGTTTGATGAGATTACAAATATATATATATATATATATATATATATATATATATATATATATCCTGAACTAAAGACTAGCATACATGCCAATCATTAATAAAAAACACAATAAAAACTAATTTCTAGCATATTATTGATTGATGATTATAATAATGTGTTGAAATTTGCTTCTTTGGAATTAGTCATGCACCTTGCATATGGCAAAAGAATCATACCAAAGGAAGAAATTAAATCAAATGAAAAAACTTATCCCATGCAATTATCATTAGAAAGGATTTTAACCACCATCATGCACTACTTTCTTCTAAGTGGATGTTTTATTTACGTTAGTCATATGAGACCAACCTATCAATGAAAGATATGTTCAAAATTGTTAAATTATATGTGATACCTAAATAGGGATTGGTTTTTATTTGGATTTTGTTGTACCAATTTAAAATATGATCAAAATATCTAGAAAATCATATAATTGTGTGTGTATATATATACACACACACACTTCATTCTTTCCTTTGCATGCTTTCATTAACAACATACCATGCAATGAAATACTCTTATTCATTCACAAGATATTACATGAATATGATAATCAGGGATCAAATATGCTTAAGATGTTAGATTTTAGCTAAATAGAAATAGCATTTTAAAATTAGTCTATGTGTACATTCAAATGGCCTCTCATGGGCATCTGGAGAAATTTTTAATTAGTTGTAAGCTTCTTAATGATTTTTTTTTTAATAATAAAGTTGGGGGTACTTCACACTTTAGTTTTACATGATGCATATCTTAGCTGAAGGCTTCATACAAAATCAGCAAATTTTATTTCTATAACATGTATGGACCAAAATATATATACAAGCCTTTTATTGCACCTTGAATTACTACAAAATTTTAACATATAAACTTTAGGAATAATTATAATTTGGATCCTTGGTTTGAAAGATTTTGCAACTTAAACTCTAAAATTAGTAAAATATCAAAATGAATACTGAGGTTTATAAGTTATTCACATAAAGTCCTTCGTCCATTTGAACTTACGATGGTGTTACTTTCTTAGCACGTGCATCTGTCAATTATTTTGGCTTAGGGTTGTAGTCCACTAGCTGTTCGACCAAATGTTGTAGCCATTTAAGAACAAACCTTCCCTTGGAACTCCCTCATCTTTAGCTAAACCGATTTGGGCACCTACGAAGATGCCATAGCTAGACTCAATGTCAAGGGATGCAAGAGTTGCAAGCTCTCAAAATTGCTTGGGCTCCACCTTATCCATTCCGAGTCTTCTGTAATGCTTATTATTTGCTTATTGAGCTTAACCTCATTATTTGAGAATAACGATCGGATATGAAAAATAATTCCATTAGTTGTAAAAAAAAAAAAATTCCTCTTTTTTATGGAAAGATTCGGCTTTGTCTTTGGGTTTGATTTATTCTAGTGTAAGAGTTAGAATGCAAGCTCTCGAAAAAGTTGGATTCTTATAATCCTTTTGTGGTCCTTCAAATTGAATTCTTTGAAATGGTTTTTTTCTTCTATCCTTAAGCCCATCTCATGTCCATTGGTTTCAAAGAGGTTCTTCACTTCATTTGTTTACTCTAAATAATGCTCACACCTTCAATTTCTATCATCAATTACTCAACAATATCCGAAAGGAGGACCGAGGTAGATTGCAACGTTGTCTCTCTTTCCTTTCAATGGAAAATTGGAGGAAGCAAGCTTTCCCATATTATTAACTAAGAAGAAGAATTGCACGGAAAAACAATTACAAAATGGGAAAGGAAATAATAAAAGCTAGAGAAAGAAAACAAGAAGATTGCAACATAGAAGAGACAATAAGTTTAGATTTCCTAATCAACAAAACTACTCTACAATAATGCGCAGCAAGTTCCTAGCTACAGAGATACAGTCACTTAAGTTGCATCAATACTGGAACCAGATAGATCCCTAAAATCTAAGCTACTTGATAGAGCTTATTCTCAAATAAGACTTCAGTGAAAAAAAAAAAAAAGCTAAAATAACTACTCTATCCAGTCGCTTCTATTGAGAATGTGAGAGATCAGTGGCAAAATTTAACTTGCTACAGAAATTAGTGAGGCAGAGTCAATTGATAAAGCCGGTTACCAAGCATAAATAGAACAAAATGAACAGAAATATATTCCTCTAGTATGATTGGATGCTATTGATGTCTTTCTGCGCCATTGAGAATAGGAGACAGTGAAGAAAATAATATCTGGCGGTTCTATGATACCTTCATAGACAAACAAATATGAGACTAGAAAAGAAAAATATTGATGGCTTTAAGAGGAGCAAAGAATAACGAAGAGCTTAAATTTGATACGACATCATCAAGAGATTTATCTCTGCTTCAACTATGCATTCTCTTACTTATAGATATTCATGCAAAGTAGGCTGGGTGGGTATGGTGAGCAATTCCCTCTCTCCAAACTAACATCGTAGCTTTTCATTGAACACTATTTAAAACAAGGTTGCTTAGTGCCATCCACATCGCTATGATCAACATTTTAACTCTTTTAAACCTGTAATGCCCCAAGCGCACCTGCAGGTTCAATTAACCTATTAGTAGATCAAAATTATGTGGCTTTAAAAACTCGAGTACAACTTAATTAGTAGTAGGTGAACTTGAGTTATAAGCTCTTCAAATTTTTTTTCATCCGATGTACCCACATCGAATGAAAAAAAAAAAAAAAAGGTTTGAAGAGTTATAACTCAAGTTCACGAGTTATCAATTAATTTGCTTTTAAGTTTTTAAGGTCATATGGACTCGACCTGTTAGCAAGCTAATTGTACCAACAGTTGGGTTTGGGATGTTACAAATAGTATCAAAGCTGATTCAATGTGCGAAAGTTTGTGGACAGAAAAAATGAGCTACCTATGAGATAGTATTAGAGTTCTATCATGGTGTGGAGCCACCTTTGTAGCACCAACGATCCAGTTTGAGATAGATTTGGCTAGCTTGTAGCATGCAATCAGAACACCGCATTGTAAGGGAGGAGATTGTAATACTCCAAAGTAGTTATATATAGGGTAGGAAAAAAAAGTTTGAAGAGCTTATAATTTAATTTTATCTACTAATTAACTTGTATTCAAGTTTCTAGAACGATATAAAAAAAAGTCGTAAGAGAAGACATTATTCTTAAATTTATGCGGCAGTAAACATATATACATGCTCCGTCATAGCCTAAATAGAAAGTTTTATATGTGATAACTTATAAACCTTTGAATTCATTTTAATATTTTAGAATTTAAATTGCAAAACCTTTAAAAATTATAAAATCTAAATTGTAATTATCCCAACTTTCATATATTAAAAAAATATATATATCTTTGATTAATCATTAATTTATTTATCAATTCTTTGATCCTCATGCTTAGAATTTTTTAACCTGAAATATCTAAGACTTTCTTCTTAATTATGGTTGATGAGTGAAAAAGAGGGCCCTCTCCTCTGTACTTTGGCCTTCGTACCTCCCATAACACGCTTCAATGATGCTCCATGGTGAGTAATTTTTTTAATCAAATTTCCCAACCGATATGTTCTTTTCCGCCTAATCTGCCGTCCACTCTGCTAGGCAATGCCCATATTCTGTCGTGCCGTTGTTATGATGAGATATCAAGAAATATTTTAACCACATTTTATGCTTCATTTGTACGAATTTTCTTGCACAAGGATATTAACCTGCAGTGGTAAATTATCAGCATTGCCTTCTATCAGAATTATTCCAATCGAACAGAATTCCACCGTGCGGTAATTCCAGTTTGCGAGGTCTTGTCTGCACAAAGATTTTTTTTTTTAAAAAAAAAAAGATCGTAAAGAAGTGCAGCAGTTACTTTTTTTTTTTTTTTTTTTTAATAATGATCAATCAGATTACGTGATACAAATTTGGCAGCACAAAGTTAATTAAAAGCTGAAGACAGAGCTCCGAATGTGGAATCAGCAGCCGTGTGGTATAAAATCAAACACGAGTCATATATCCCTTCTTAGCTTCTGTATATAAAAAGTTGAATGGAAAAGTGTAATCAAAATAAGCAAACAGCCCCTTCAGCGAATGCATGATCAATGGCTAGTGTTGGCATAATATTCAATTATGAACCAACGCATTTAGCCCACCCGAAGAAGCGCCCTACTTTTTCTGGCAGCAAGTAGGGTCCAAAAAAGGATGGATCCACCTCTGGTTTACTTGAATCCGACCAGATATAAACCCCTCTTTCCTGCCTGCTACCGGGAACCGTGTTGTCGAGCACAAAGGCCACGAGGAGTGCCACTACCATGTTGAGAGATAAAAGAGAATTCAATGCGAAGTTTAGCTGCAGATATCATAGAACCAATTAGTAAGTTGCAGTATTGATGACATCCAGAATAAACTAGATGACCTTAACAAGATGCACCAGTTCATGCTCAGTATATTGCAGTCCATGCTTCATTTTTCTTAAGCAATCTCGTCACAAAGTCTCATGAACATAAACCATGTGGGATGCTTCCATCTTGGCATGTGGATCATTAATGTGCTCAATAATGTTAATACTAGATCATTAGGAGACTAGTTAGCCTCATGTTACATTATGTATATTACTGGATGAGAGCACTTTTCACAAATCTTACAACCATGGCTTATAGCATGTTACATAAATTATTCAGCTCCAGTATTTGCCCTTAATGCTTGATCGAACCCCTTATTAATTATTGGTTCCCTTATTTCTGGGCCATGAATTTTTCTCATAAAGTATAGGTTGCTAGGCAAAGTCCTACCATATCCATGTTACAGCATTATTTACAAAAACAAGTTAGGTGGTAATGTTGATGACGCACAAGTACCAGCAGCAAAGATTGGAGGGCATCTCAGAAGACAATTAGTGCATTTGTAATTTATGTAACTATGCAAATCCATGCTTGTATTTATTATTTCATGAATGTAAAAGCTTACCCCTTTGCTGCCCGTATGGACTGGTCCATTTGATCCTGCTGCGTAAGGCACATAATAACTGGGAAGAATGAGACTGGAAGTGGGTTCATACTGTTGAAAATATGCAGGAATGGAGAGAGAGATGAATAAGGTAAACCCAACAATGATGATGTTCCTAGAGCTTGCAGTTTGAGTATATTGCATAGTTGATAGGCCAAGTGCTACTATCAGAGCCCATATAAAGCACAGAACAGAAGCAGCCAAAGCAAGTGGGATAGAAGCAAGGATCGCACCAATTTTTCCTGTTAAAAGGAAAAGGTAAAAATAGAGGAACTTGTAACCAAAATATGATGTAATTCTTCTCCTGCTACCTAATAAGCAATTTAAGCAAGGCCTGATAATTATTACGTATATATCACATCAGTAAACTTCAGCTATTAGGATTCTACTAGCAAAAAGAATGACTGCTTAAATGAATTTAAAGATGTCTAGGTAAGGAATGACTGCTTAAATGGATTTAAAGATGCCTGGGTACCATGCATCATCTTACCTACAAAGGAAAAGATGATCAATAAGGCTGCTCCAAGTTGCAAAGCTTTTCCGCTTGCCATTTTAGTAACCTCAATGGTGCGTATATTTTCAGTCAATGTAGTTGATCCAGTTCCTGTACCCCAGAGTCCAGCCAGAATACCTGAAACCCCTTCCAGGCCTATTCCCCTGCTAACAATTCCAGGTGTTGGGGGCCTTAAGTTGACTAGTATCGATGTAGCATGATATGACCCAACCTGGAGGATATTCAGTTAGTAAACTATATCCAAGCAGCAATTCAGTTCTTGTACTGTGAATGTCATCAGATGAGGCAAATGTCATCTTAGATGAACGAGAATGTCAAAAACAAAAGCATGTCTATTGTAACATTTGTTTTTCTCCCATCAATATCATCAGCACAATCCCTCCAGAAAATAGCTCTGATGCAAGAGGAGAAAAAGGACATCTGGGTATCTCATGCTGTACAAAAAAAATGTCATACAGATATTAAGAGACAAAATAATGAGGTCATCGAAAGCAGCTCAATAGAATTACTTGGCACCTGAAAGCCTTGATATGTTTGTATAATCACCTACTTTATGAAGTGATCTTCATAAGATGAGGCAACTAGCACTTTAAAGATAGACCTCATAAATCCAACAATGAGGACCAAAAATACAACTCAAATTATATTTAAAAAACAGATATGTTAAGGATATAGGTTTAGGTTTGCGGTTGCATTAAGTTCCTTATCAACTTATTTCCAATGTGCAGTTTTCCCTCTTTGGTTGGATGCTATTAAGCTCTTTACATGGAATCTATATAAAACTCTAAAGTGCAGAACTAACATCGTTAAAAGTTGGATGAAGAAAATAAAGGTGAATTTTGATGGGATCTATAATCAATCTGTAGTAGAGAAATCTGTATCACCACTCCCCCGGTAATTGTTCATTCAACTCAAAAAATCAAGTTGCCATAAATATGTTGTTAACTGTTAGCAAAAAAAAAAAGCTAAAAATCTGCAAGTCAAAAATTATTGGAATCCTATTTTTGCAGGTCATAGGGATCGCTCATGGCAAAAGGGAATTAAAGTCACAATTAATGAAAGCCTTCAATGATACCTCAGCTTGATGTTGGGCAGGCATTATTTTTCAATTGCTCAGCTCAAACAATTCTAAGCCTTCATTTCTACATCTTTGTGTTCTCACCATATGTTTATACAAAATGTCCAAGGCCACACTGGTGTATACTCTGTATCCTTGAGTGCAAAGAAATTAATGAATTTATGCTCTGGTTGAATCCATACCTACCAGGATAAAAGCCATTGAAACAAATGAGAGAATGTGTTCATGTGACAGTTCGCAACCTTGGAAAGTAACAATAGTGGAAAAGATCACAGATCAGAACAATGGTATAAGGCTCATAAACCATAACTATAACCATCACGCCTCTTTGCAACAATTTAAGATCAGCTTTATGGATCCTCATTTGTCAGTAACTCCTACCTAGGATGTTAAGATCAGGCTTATAGTGACAGTTTCAGAACTCAGTTACTGGGATAGAATTGTTGATCAATTCAAGGGTACATAAAATAACTCACTATCTATGTTTTCAGATCGCATCTACATGATGGAGACCTAATTAGATGGCATCGACATGTGCAGTGAAGATATGAGGCCTTGTAAAGAGGGATGACTTAATTTGTGTGAGGGACCACATGCAAAGATTTGTAAAGGATTAAGAAAGAAGAGGGGAAAACCTAAGCCAGCATGGACAGGAGTGTCGAGAAACATTTAAGAAGAAGTTTGCAGGAACACCAGGCAGACCTGAAGAGGATTAATAGGGAACCATGATTTGTAAAGCAAAACCTATGTATTCAGCAGAAGGTTTGTTGGTTATGGTTACTGTTATCTGCATAATGACTTACATCACAACATTGCCATAATTATAGACATCTTGCTGAAAAGTCAAACCAGCATCTGATCCCTCCAACCTTCAACTTCATCAATAGGCTATTTGGTAGTTCATATAATTCACATGGGCGAGCAGGTGTATCCTAAGGGTGATCACAAGACAAAAAATGTCCTCCATGAGTCAAAATGCCTTTATCCTTTTTATAGTTGCATCTTGAATGTTTAACAAGTAACAATCACATAGAACCTAGTTCTAACGACCCAATTCAAAGGGTGATAATAAACTTGAAAGTGCAAAATAAAACGTCAGAGCTTGTTTTCATCATTTTCTCACCATAATGAGGAAGGTAAATATTACATCCCTAACCTGAAAATGGCATCCCTTTGTTGGCCAAAATATTGATGTTTGTGGTGGATTTGCTAAAGACATGACATGATACAGAAATCAATCTATCGTATGCCTAGTTTGGTCTGGAAAACATTCGAACAGTAACCTAGGAAAAGAAAATTATAATTTGTAAGTCCTACATTGCAGAATGAAAATTATCAATCACAAGCTTCTCATCATCAAAAATACCTTCAGCTGAAAACTGTCATGACAAAAGTGCTTACCAAATGTGCATTCATGTGAATATATGTAGTTAAAGCAAGTGGTGTTTTAAATGACACTTACTGAATCAACTGATGCGACCAGTGCTACAATGACCATAATGAAAGATGTCTTGAAGCTGAAAATTGGGGAGCCCCACTGGAACGGATAAGGAACCCTGACCCAAGCAGCAGTTTTCCATGCATTAGAAACATCAGTGCGGCAATGCTTCATAGTATCTGCATGTCTCCTACAAGCATCCAGTAAGATGTTTGAACTAGGAACATTTGAACTGCAGCTCTTATAGTTGTAAGCCCCACCAGCTGTCAAAAAGAAGGCATATGCCCATACAATTACAACACTAAGGGGAACCTGCCAGTGAATAATGTGAAAAGACGATAAGCATCACTTCCAACAAAGCTACAATGTAGTTGAATTCTATAAAAATGTATTAATAAAAGCAATCAATCAATTTAGATGGCCTGCAAGAGAAGGTCAGACCTATAGTATTAAGCCAGAAGCCCAAAGATGGGAAAAATGTGTCCTCTGGGTGATATTCATGAGTTTAAAAGTTCAACAAACATATAAACAAAAAGGATGAGGAAGATACCGCATAGATAAGGAATATATGATTCCCAAAGACAGAAACTCTTCGAAGGTACTGCAGTTAGGCAAGAGTGTTGAAATGGTCATTATTGAGCATTATTGGAATTTCCTTACATTATACAAAAGCAAAATAACAAAGAATATTTCACAAGGTTGCAACATATAATTCAATACAACAAGCTTGCTAATTCTTTACCAGAGTGAAAATAAGAATTAATAAAATCAGGGGAATGCTGATCTCTACACAAGTTCCAGCTTGAGGAAATCCATAGCTGAAAAATGCCAGACCAACTGCAGCAACAGTGGGTGCAACTACCACTGGATTTATCAACCTGTAATATAACCAAAAAAAAAAAAAAAACCAAGCTTGAAGTACCAGATAGGCATAATAAACTTAAGTGCCACTTACAGCAATGGTCTATCCAAAAGAAGACAATATTCTGAAACATTTATGTATCCTATTTGGAATCCATCAGAATAAATTTAGCTGACTAGAAGTAAAGATGGTGCCACTTCAGGAAATGGACATACAAATAAAAACACAAAATGGAAACTTAACAGAAGTTTAAAAACATAAACAATGAAGAAATGGAATAAGAATAGTATTCTAGAAATTGAACCGTATTAATTTATTTTCCCATAATTTTTAAAGCATTTCCCAAATGCTCTCCCGTTTTGAGGGAAAGCTGACCCAAGTTCATTTCTCAGATGGGTTACCAAGGGAATGACAGGTTGCATGGCAAACATTTCTAAAGGGAATAAATGAAAGAAACTAGTGTGCATACCTAACACAGACTAAATAGAAACCATTTGCTGTTGTAAACCCAGATGCAGCGTGGCAAAGACCTTCTTATAGTTTTCTTCAAAAAAAAAAAAAAAAAAAAGACATTTAAGATTTAATAATGCCCCATAATGTTCTTTTTCTTCCAACATTAAGTTCCTAAAATGATTCTTGCATCATCTATTATAAGCAAAATTAGAACTAAACTATACATACATAAAGCTATAACAACTATGATTGATTATGAATTTGAAGGAGGTCTCTTTTTCTTTTTCTTTTTTTCAATTTAGTTCTTGGAGCTTATATCCGGTTTTTTAATTATATGCAAAACTAATGATGATATGAAAAATTAGCAAAACACATGACAAAATCAAGAGGAGCATTATAAAGGACATGCCCAAAACTAGAAGCTGCAAATTTCAACCTAATGTGATAATCTAACTCCATTCAACCTCATTTGTACTAGGTTTAGGTCATATGAATACATGATTCTGGTCATAGATCATTGCCGATATTTCAAGGAATTCAGGTTTGGGCCTCAGTCTGCACGTCATTGCTTGTGATTACATGTTTTTGAAATAATGACAGGAAAATTTTAAGATGGTAAATTTCTTTAATAATACAACATAAATTAAATAATAATATTTTCTTTTAGGTGATACCATGTACCATAAATTACAGGAGAATAATTGAAATACATGGGAAATTATGGGAAGAAAGAAAACGGAAAAGAAAATCAGCTGCTGAAATTACTTATCAAAAATTACTTACTGAAGCCACAAGTTGCTGAAACAACAAAAAAGTTCAAAAACACAGTTGAGGACTTGAAAGATCAACAAATCGAAGTTGAAAAGAAATACAAAATTCAAATAAACAAGAAAAGGATGAAATCGTGTTCAACAGCAAAATTTTCACTTTATGCCCACTTACCATAGTTTCCAACACCTTCCCATATACAAACCAACAATGGATTTTTTTTTTTTTTTTCACTTTCTTTCTTTTTTGAGCAACACCCAGGATTTGAACCCTCGATCTCCTCCAAGGCCAAGCCCTTATGAGAGAGGTCCCAACAAAGCTAACAGTAATTGCCAACATTAGGTCTATTCGAATAATGCTGCTTGTCACTTTTCACTGAACCGGTGTGTCACATGTATTTTACGACATTCGCTTGTCAGAAAGATGATGATCATCATAATAATAGCAACTAAACAGTTACATCATATTACTTCATAGGCAATGATTGTCAGATACTCCTGCTTCCTGAACTTATTGTGGCTACTCACCTAAACTATGGAAAACAGAAACAATGACCAATCACTAAGGGCTGTTTGGGTCAAACAAAAAATTTGCATACTAGACAAAACAAACTTCGAATGGAATAACTAATTATAAAAAAATCAAGAAAAATACAACTTAGCTTTAAAATATACCTTAGAAGAAGAGACATAAGGCCACTGTATCCCAAGATTGTCTGAAAAATTGAGCCAATAATTATGGCCCCTTGTAATTCCCTCATTGTGTGCTTAAACCTCTGCATTTAACCAAACAAAAGCACATGACATCATCAACTAAAAGAACAGCAGAACTGCTGTCCAATGCAAGGTTTATAATTTTTTTTGGAATGCTAAAAGTTGGATGGTACATTAGAAACTGAATTTCAGAGTCAACCAGCAATTCACTATCATCATTTAGGTACAAATTGTACAAGTAAAATACCGCTGAAGTGCCTGGATCACGAGAAAATACAAAGATGTAGGAAATCTAATTTATTTAGGTGTCACATAAAAAAGAAGCTTCAGCAGGCTTATGTGCACTTGGAAGGAAATGCTAAGATGATCATTTGCTCATTGCCAAGGTTATGGATTGTTCTTCTAGCATAAGAGTGGCACCTAAAATGCAGTTGATAATGAAAGCAAAGCTAGATTCAGTTAGGGAGTTTATGCAAGACTTGATGATTGTTGGTTTGGTTGAATTAGGACACAAGGTTCTTATATTGGCCTAGAGTTCAAGTATAGCTTTGCCTTGTCTCGCTGGGGCTACTTGATTGCTTGTTTGGTAGAGTTAAATCAATTAACTTTGCATTGAGTAAGGTAGAAGTTGTAAAATTTTAAATTTAATGTGAGCTGCCATTGATTGCGTACTTTTATATTTGCTAAAAAAGAGTTCAATGTGATTTAGATTAAATGATTAGTATAAGACCAAATAAAGTGCATAATCTAGAAAGTATTGAGTTTGATCCACCTCAGTGATTAGTACATATGCATATATGGTACAGAGATATAAGACTTGGTTATTTGGGCTCCTTAATAGAAAGGCTCAAAAGCTGTTTCATTTTATAGTCTAGTCCCCACTCACATCCTGATCCAACTTTGACTCTAACTAATCCCCTATATAAAAAGTTAAAGGGTTGCCAACCTCATTGCACAATGACGTAAAGTAGGATAAGGGTGAGGAAGAAATAATGCTACACATAAGGAGACAATGACACTCGAGGAAAACTACTAAACTCCATGGCTAGAACATGCTTCTTACATATTCTTGTATGTGATTTGAAATAAAATTGGATGTTTTAATATTCCTAAAATTAAATACAAATTTAAATTAATTTTTTCGGTTTACTTTTTGGGCTGAAAAGGAATTTTTTTTTAATTCATCTCCACAATAAATCAACAAGATATTTTAGGGTTTTTATTTTACTCATCAGGGCGAACTCATAGAATCAAGAATCATCGAAATCAGATGTGTACTAAAAGTAATTGAATCTTGAAATTTTTCGGATCTGTTAAACTTGAGACTCGAATTCAATCTTCAAATTCCCTCAATCTGATCAACAATTTTCCAATTAATCCAGTGGGTTTTGTAGCTTGTAATCCGAATTACATGCTTGTATAAAAATTTTGATGAAAAACTTGATCTCAAAGTCAAATTTTGGGGCCAAAGATCTAGCTAACTCTCGGATTTTTGTTGGGAAGGGAGATTTGGATTTTCAGATCTGCCACGCATTAGTGTGGATTTGCGTTAGGTTTTTGGGGCATGTAGGCATGTGCAGCACATTTCTGGGGCAAGTAGGCATGTGCGGCACGTCCCCTCAACCAATTTCAATAATAAGCATGGATTTCTGACGGGTTTCCAGCGTGAATGGATGCGTATGGTACACCCCCTCGCCCAAATTCAGTAATGGGCGTGAATTACCACAAGGTTTCTGGTGCACGTGTAGCATGCTTCCTCACCTGATCTCAACAATACTAGCACCAAACAAATATTTTCTCTGCACTGTAAATATGTTTTTGGTTCTTATACATACTTGGGCATGTTTTTCTATGCAAATTCTGGCTTTGAAAAATATGATTTCAGCTCTGAAAATTATTTTAATGCCTTGCGAGTATGATGATTTTTAAATTTATCTATTGTCAAAATTTATTTCAGTTATATATATATATATGCATGCATAAGCATTGCTTGCTATATTTATATTTGTTTTTTGGATGAGAGCATATATTTTGTTTAATCTCAAGATGTAAAGTTTCAAACACTTTAGTTTAAAAGTGTAAAACTTCGGTTTAGAAGCATAAAAAAATTCATACAGTTTGGTGCTTCAGTTTGGAGGCAAAAAAGGTTTTAATCTTAAAGCATATGAGGGGATTAAATCCCATAAAGGGTCTTTCTAAGACCATAAAGAGGACTGAAAATGGAATTAGCATGCAATATGTTTTTGGATCATTTATACTATGTTCCACACTATACCACATACAAATATCCATGTCGATGAAATATTAATATTTATAATCATGGAAGGAATTATATTGGCAAATAACACATGCCTATCATAGTTTTATGTTGATATTATCCATTAGATTAGAACTTGTACTGAGACGTATTAATATGAATCATGTTTTATGCGACCACTAAACTTATTCAACCCGAGAGTCATTTTTCTAAAAGTTAAAATAGTTTTTCTAAACCCTAGCAATCAATGTTGTCCAAGTGGGAGAATGTGATATTTTAAACTTAATGTGTGTTGCCATTGATTGCGTACTTTTATGTTTGCAAAAAATGCATTGAATGTGATTCAAATTAAATAATTGGTATGAGCCCAAATAAAGTGTATGATCCATAAAATATTGAGCTAGATTCATCTCAGTGATTAATAGATATAGGCACATGGCATAGAGATATAGGGCCTAATTATTTAGGCTCCCTTAATGAGAGGGCCCAATAGTTGTTTTATTTTATGGTCCGATCCCCATTTCCATCCAACTCTAACTTTGACTAATCTCCGAGTTAAAGGGTTGCCAGCCACATTGCATGACAACAAAAAGTAGGATAAGGAAAATGAAGAATCAGTGCTACAAACAAGGAGAAGGTTACACTCTCGAGGAAAACTGCTGAACTTCATGGCCGATACATGCATCTTACATATTCTTATATGTGATCTAATATGAAATTGGATGTTTTAACCTCTAAATCTAACAGAACTAGTATTTAGCATTAGTTGAACAAGGTCAATTGTGTCATTTGCCAAACAGCAAGACACTTGAATGAGCCCAAGTAAATATCTATTATGGCTAAGTGAACCTAAATGGTTATTTTAAGGTTGATCATCCGATTATATAAAATAGATGTGATTAGTAATTTAAGCCTGAACTTGATTAGAGGTTGATCTCAACTGTGTCAGTTCATGAAAACTAGTTTGTGGTTGAACCAGTCTATATGGGTCAACTAGTCAAGGGAAACCTATAGCCATCTCTGAATAGTTTAGGCTTTCACAAGGGAGAGTTTTGTTTTAAGATGGACAACATAAGTAAACTTCACATTTCTTAAGCCACCTGGCAATTCAACATTTCTTTACTAGTGACCGAGAGACTAACTTACACTCTGTTCATGACACAGATATATTTTATCAGACTCTGGCTTGCACATGGATCGGCATGAAAAAGGCAAGTTACCCACTTCTATAATGGGGATGAATCAACCATGATCTGGACTTTGCTACACTATCAGATGTTCATCAAAGCATAGGGATGGTTCTGTTTATCTTTGGCTGCAACTGCAGCCACTTTCTTGGTGGTAAGATCACATTAAAATCTTGCTTAGGAGTAAGGTCAGACACCAAATTAAAAGAGAGTGGTGATCACCTAATAATTTGCCCATATTATTTTGTAACAATGAGCCATCCTTTTGCATTAGGAAATTAATTATACCTCTTTTCTAGCTTGGAAAAGGGTCCTCTTTATCTGTGCCATGTTGGTTTCCTTTTTTTTCTTTGTTTCTCTTTTTGTCTTGCTAGTATCAATTTAAAAAAAAAGAAAAAAAAAAAAATCAAAAGAAACATGATATACACATAATATCAATAGGTCTAAGGCCTCACACCCTGTATATCATGCATAAGCATCATAAGCTATTCTGCAAGGGTGTATGGAAATGGTATGTAGAAACAAGTCGTTTACAGCAGTAAGATTTCTAGAAGACTGGCAAAGCATACAGGGCTTGACATAAAAAGTAGCAACCAATAAGAATATATCAAGATGGTAAATGTCATTATAAAACTAGAGACTTACATTTTGACTAAGATTTCGAAACTCTTCAGAATTTATGATTACCAAAGCAGGAGCCAGATATACAAAGGAGCTTCCCTGAACCAATGGTAGCCTAGTACCAAAAAAGGAATGCATTATTGTTGTAACACCAGAAACTAATAGCATTGTGGAAATGACATTAGCAGTCTCCTCCTGTCATCACAAGAGATAAATAAATCAATCTTCAAAATTTCACCATGTTGCTTAAGATGGAAGAACTGTAAGGGAAGAGCCTTACATCAGTACCACCCATGGCTGGTACCATGATCAAAGGAATAAACACAAGTGAACCAGCCAGTGACAAATAATGCTGCATACCATAAAAGATCAGGGCCACTGCAACAGGAAGCATGCCCAGTAATGCTCAGTCATAAGGGGAAAAAAAAAGCTGTTCTCTATAATATATCGATACAAGACCCTTGTCAGAATTTCAGGAAAATCTACAACCTGTGAACATTCACTGAAAGAGAAAATAAAAAAGAATATATTGAAACTCACAAAAAGGTTTAGTAAGAGTTGTATAAGACAAATAACGCCATCACGATTGCTCAAGAATATGAAGGGAAAGGCATCTTTTTTATCTCTTTTCCTTCAGAAAGCAGAAAATATGTTCATTTCATGCAGTAGAAAAAGCTGATGTTAGCATGATAACATTCACACGAAGCATTTGCCAGGTTTTATATTAAAATGGAGGGGGAAAAAAATCAGGAACAGAAAAGTAGATGTTTCTCTTTCATTTCAAACCGTTGAAATTTCAAAATCCAGATCACCACTTCAACAAGCTAACCAATGCATGATAGTAAACCATGAAAATGTTCAAATTAACAAAAACAAGAAGTGGAGGGGAATAAAAAGAATCCATTTGTACTCAAAGCTGAGTGAATTAATAGATAGATGTCCAATTTCCTTGAAAGCAGTTGCTCGAGTTCTTGTGAAATGGTTCTCCAGTTTCAGTGACAAATTTGCATGCATGAAGAAAAGCAATGACACAGAATAGGGCAATGCACTCACCAAGACCCGGATTCTCTGTAACACCACACCTAAGCCCTCCAGGTCTATATGTTGAGGGTTGCTCTGGCTCGGGAGGTTCGGAAAACATGTCAATTTCCATTTCTCTTTCGCCTTTCCTCTCATCCTTCTTCCAATCTTCATCAATTGCCACCGGAGCAACTGCCGGTCCCCCATTTCCACGGCCATTACCATTCAACCCATCATTCTTAGCTCTCACCAGAGGCTCCTCCCCTACACCCCTCAACTCATCCCTCAATCTCATCACCGGCTCGACCCCAATCCTCTTCTTCTCCTTCTCAACCCTCCTTTCACCATCCTTAAAACCCAAAATCTCGGGATCAGCATTTGTTCTCGGCACCGGATTGATTTCGATCCCCCTGTTCTCAATCCCTGTCCTCCTCCTCCCGCCCGACATCGGTTCGATCTCAGCTCTTTTAGTCAACGCTTCTCCCCGGCGACCGAGACCCTTCTCCAAATCCAATCGACCGCCGCCAGCGGCGGCGGAGGGAGCCACTGGAGCTTCGGTCCACTCATCGGGATGCCTCTCGTCGATGCTACTCACCGTCGTCTCGCCGGAGACATTGGGGTTGAAGCCGGTCCTTCTGGCCCAGGATTTGAGCTCTTTGGGGTTGTGATCCGTGCGAGGCACGAAGGGCTCGATCCGGGGCGGCCATGGCCCAGGCTTCTGCCGCCCTTTCGGCCTCTCCTCCCCCCTCCCAAAGCCATCTGAGCTCGACCCAGATTCCATTTACGAGAGAGAACGAGAGAGAGAACAATCAAGATCAGGAGGAGGAGAAAAGGGGGATGGCGGAGTGGAGAGTGGGAGAAGAGTGGAAGGGAAGGAAGCAAGGATCAGAGGCGGCTTTTTTTTTTTGGGGGGGGGGGGGGGGGGGAGTGGGGTGGGGAGTGGAGAGTGAGATGCTGGTGAGGTGTCCCTCTCGTTCGGTTCCGACGTATTAACGTTCGAATGGGTGGTTGAATTATTTTGACGTTTGAGGAAAAACGGAGGATAGAGATGCCGATTCGTGGCCTTCGGGCTTGGTGGGTCACCGCCTGATCGGCGAATAGCCCGCGCTTTGGGTTGGGCTGCGAGAGTGGAGTTGCGGATCCAGTGGGTGCGCTGAAAGGAGCGGCGAGGTGACCTGCTGGACTTCTTGCACAATGCGGTCGGCAATCCATCGTTCGTCCGCGTGCTGTGCTGATTTCAGTATCATTAATGTTATCCGCAAGACGATCTAAATTTTGCGCAGCCCGAACTACTATAAAGAAGTTTCTCTCTATTAATATCTACCTTATGCGGTATAAGGTGGGATGAATTTATAAACCTAAACTTCTAAATCAATCGATATCTACCTCATATGATATACGGTACAAGAAATTTATATTAGCTATTAAATCATCAATTTTAATGATAATTAATTATATTACTATTGGTTTTATTAATACCTATTGCATGTTTAGTAATAAATTTTAAAATTGATGAGGCATATTAATATTAATATTAATGTTCAGATGATGAATAATAAAGAGTTTTATACAAAATTAAACTACTATTTTAAATATATACAATCAATATATCCAAGTCCTAGCCCGACTTGAGTTACGTCAAGCTCAACACTATCATAATTCCATCCCTCCATTAGCCCAAAAAATAAATAAAGAAAGATTCATAGGTGTGATTTTTCCTTTTGAAGGCAAATGGCCTGCTCGATGAGTCTAGTAAGAAATCTGTGATGCCCAGCAAAACGGGGGCTCATCCCCGTTTCTTTATGAAAGTAGGCAACTTGTTTGGCACCAATTTTGTGCCGCAATCTGCCTCCCTCCTCCTTCGAGTCGTCGGCACACCGATAAACCCCACTCCTTGGGATCACCCTCGCCAGACCTCCCCCCATCCCGCTCCAATTGAGGTCTCTCTCTCTCTCTCTCTCTCTCTCTCTCTCTCTCTCTCTCTCTTCTTGTTCTTCTTCTCCTTCCCCTTCTTTTTCCGCTCCCTGACTCCCCATTCGACTACCCAAGCAGTGGGAAAATGGAATGGCATAAGGCCCCTATTCCGGCTGAGAGAGAATCGGCCCTCCCTGAGCTGACCACTCGCCCTACCTCTCTCTCTCTCTCTCTCTCTCTCTCTCTCTCTCTCCCCCCCCCACCGGATGCCGTTATCTCGCCGTCTGCTCGCGCCACCACCAAGGAGGCTAGGATGGAGCGTGGCTAAGCAGACGGACGTGGCCTCCGCCAAAGCCACATGGCCACACCCCCTCTCCCTCCCTCCCTCCCTTACTCTCCTCTTCCCCTCTCCCTCCCTTCCTCTCTCCTTCCCCCTCTCTCTCTTTCTCTCACTAGGGTTTGTGCGATGAAGCAAAGGACGGATCCCCTTCCTTCGCACTCCCTCTTAATTTCCTTTCTTTCCTTTATTTTATTTCCCTCTCATTTCTCTCTAACGCTCTAGCATTTTCCTCTCTCTAGCATTCTCTCTCTACCTCACTTGCTCTCTCTAGGATCCCTAATTTTTCACCAGTAACATTAATTTGATCAAGATTAGTTGCCGGTGCAAGCGACTTGTAGCCTGTTCTTCGAAAAAATTAGCTTGGATCACTTCCCATAACCACTTGCTGGAGTTCTACCTCTTTTATTATTATTATTAAGTTAATAGGTTGCCAGTAAATTAGGACTAACACTAAAGTTGGAAGGCTAATTTTAAAAATCTAAAAAATTAGCAATTAAAATTTATTCTATTATAATTTTAAGGTTGTCAATCTTTAGGTTTTGTTAATATAAAATTATTTTGAACATAATTTGCATTCCGATACCTTAACTAGCGATATTTTTATTAGAGATAAAAAATTTCAAACATAATTATTTATATAAGTTTAATATTATATATATCCATATCTTTTATTATTGCTTAATTATTTATATTATTATAAATATTTCATGAGAAGCTATTATTATAAATTAGGATACTATAAAATTTAAATTCCCATTAAAATGATATTGATGATGGTAATAAAGCATGCATATTATTCATAAATAAATTATAAAAATAAATATAAAATTGGATGAATGCAATTGAATTATCCATGTGAAAGTATTACCCCATCACAAGAATGAGTCGGCCAGTGGTGAAAGTGTGCCACTTTTCTACCTCCCTCTCTTTCTAGTTGACTACTATAGAAGTATGGATATGACTAGTTTATTATCGAAACATAATGAGTTAATTAAATAAATATAATATATTGAAGATAATGAGGGCATCCAAACTCATTGCTTGAGAGTATTATCCAATATGGTGCTGATTGTGGTTGTTAGTCATGGTTTGACATCGATGTAATGACCATTGAGAGAGTGTGGCCATACCAATCTAAAGCTAAAGCATTGGATTCTACATGCAATAATAAATAATAAGTTTGGAATTATTATGGATTAAGAATGTAAAATTTGGTAGATATAAATCATGAATATAAAATTACAAAGAATGATGTTTGAATTATTAAATTTGACATATATGGTATTATTATACTATCATGAGTTATCTTATGAGCCATGCTTGTGAACATAATGTTATTTAATCAATTTTGCAAGTTTATATTATTGAACCTTACCATAGACCTTAACATAATATTGTTGACCTTACTTATTAATAATTTTAAATAATATATGTGCATTTTAATTCATGCTAGTGTGCATCAGAGATGATTTCATATGAAGCTATTAGCTTACATTATTATTATTGTTATTTATTTTTAGAGCTCCAAAATGTCTAGCTTCAAGATTCATATTTAGAAGTTTTAGTGAGAATGCAACTAGCACTTTGTATTTGTTACCGAATATGTTTGAACCTTATATTTTTAGATAAATTATTAATAAAATTTTGATTCAAAATTAAAGACCTTGCATACTTCCTAAAATTATACCTTAGGAATCATGCAGCCATGTTACATGGTCAACCTGGGCAATGGATTGAGGCATGACAAAATTCAATCCAACACACTTGCATTACTCATATAGATTTTAGAATGAACAAATGACCAACATCATGAATGTGGGATAAACGTGCTTGCATTGCGACTTATATTTACTGCTTTTGTTTTTGGAGTTGATGCAAGGCTGGAATTAAGAGCAATCAGTTGGAGAAAATGATGGGGTAGCAATGGAGAAATCATTTTTCTCCTAGCTAGCTTGATTTTGCGTGAATCTATAAAATAATTATTCCCATGTCTCATCTATTGTATGATAATGCGATGCATGGTTTTTAAGAGGTTATTTGTAGCAATGGAATACAATCTTTGTTATATATATATATATATATATATATATAAATTATTGAATAACATTTAATGTGAACATACTCTCACTCTTCTTGACATGAATTTGCAAGGTAGAATCATGGAAGGATGCAAGAAAAGCCTCAACCATCATTTCGTGCTTGCGAACCTAAGTTAAGAGACCAAGCCATATAATAGTCCTGTACTCCGGAATTACACTCTAGACATAAACAAACAGGTGAAAAATAAAATTGATATTATCCCTTTCTAAGAAAATTATGCATGGTTTAATGATTTAGCAATATCTTGTCAATTATCAGATCAAAATTAGACCTTCTTAGAAGGAAGTGTTGTCAAGAAAGGGTCATGCTTAATGTTTCATTCCAAGTTGGTTAAATTTTTAATACCAAAGCGCTCTCCTATAACAAAAAATAAAAAAAACAGAGAAAGGGGGTGAAAAAAAGTAGGTCCAATGTAAGGCAGGAGCAGTCTTTACCACTCAAGTTATCACCTTATGGGTGCCTTTTATTGATTGTGATATGGTATACTCCAAAGAGGGGGAGTGATGTCGGCATATGGTTTTCTTTTCTTTTGTCTAAAACCAAACCGACTAGGTGTGAGCGGTACCTGTTCATGGTTGAGCCGTTTTACGGTGCCTGTCGCATTCCATAGGTGCCTGTCGTCTTCTATATTTTTGAGCATTGTTGTTCCCTTGCACTAGGACCCTGTACGCAATTTTATTTTAGCGGCTTTCAACTTCATCACTCCTAATGAGGCTGTGCTCTTCGGTCTCTATCAGAATGGCAGTGGACAATCTTTCCCTTGCTAAAGCCACTGATAACATAATTAATAGAATGATTTAAAGGCATATGACCGACAGAAAGCAGTGCTAGATAAGATAGAACACTCCTTGGTATATTCTAAAATGGATACCCACCCATAGAAAATGCGGATATCTGGTGTAATCTTATTCAGAAAGAGAAGTCCATGATTCGAGAATAAAACGAGTTCACTTCTTTTGAACTTCCTTTAACATCTCTTAACATTGCTTACATAACCCATCTCCAACCCAGTAAGATCATACTCTACTCTGTTTCCTCGTTACTCTTTATTTCTTTCATAAATCTAAATATTACAACAAGTTGCATCCTTTGTCTACCTAAATTATCTTCCTCTATTATCTTGGCATTCGTTATGCTTTTTCTTTCATTACTTCAACGACACTTTAGACTTCCTAACTCTTTATTATGTTGAACTTCCTTTTGCCGTCTTTATTTTAGATTACCTTCCTTTGGTACGTTGAGTCTACGCTCACTGCACCCTGAGCATGATCAACTCCATATAACGAACGTTAATGGTATGAAAAAAACCACCAAACCAAGGAAATAAATGAAGCCAGCAATAAGATCAATTGGCAAATCAGAGAAGAGAGAGCTATTGGCGAGATACCTCAAGCTCTTGCTGTGAGTTCCAGTATGATATCACACTTAACGACCGCCCACTTCTTCCATGGGCAACCAATGGCGAGCCCCATGACGCCCCGTAGGGGGACAATGGCGATGCTCCGGGGTCCACCACAAAGGCGATGGCATGGCAAATGGTGCATCGAATCAGCCTCGCTCCCGGCAGCAGCTGTAGCAGCGTCCGGCGATATTGGGAGCAGTCTATCGGTGCTGGGCAATTCGAAGTACATGCAGTCCCTGGAATCATCGGCCAAGATCACCAAATCAAAGGCATTCGTTAATTGGGACTGGACCCACACCAAAGATGGAGATAAATCGCATGGCAATCATCCTCGTCCTATTCAAAGACCTAATCCAATTAATATATATATATATATATATATAATTATTGAGTCATTCTTGGATAGGCTTGATCTACAATGTGATTAATAAATCAAATCAATCAATGAGCATACTATCATAGCCTTACCTTCACATTATTTTAGCTTTCATCAACTTATACTTATTGATTAATCTAATCTATTAGCCATATAATAAATCAAATCTATCCAAAAATAATTCATATGCATGAAAGAAAATTGCAAGATAACCTCATTGCATCAATGCAATCCCCAGCTATGATCATCAGGAGCATAACATATATAACTATTTCCAAAGCCACATCCAAAAAACAAAAAAAGAAGAAAGAAAGAAGAGCCATAAAAAATGAAATCATTCCATCAAGCCAATCAAAAGTCATCCTCATAGCCAAACTAAGCTAGTAAAAATGGAGCCCATCACAAACCAAAGAACCCCGACCAGGTCCACCTCTCGCTAGCTACAAGGCTCCTTGATGCCGTAAAGACAAGCTTGCCTAACTTGGAAACTACCATTAGGGATGGAAAACAAGATGAGTCAAAGAGTGCTAGCGCTTCTCAATGCCAACAGAAGGAAAAGTGCCAACACCCAGATTTGGCCAACACCGGTTGGAAAAGCTATGCTAGCAACCCCACGGTGGCCAAAGAGGGCCTCGAACATAGCAAGGTAAGCGCTTGGATTTGATGAAATATTTTTCGTAAAAATATATTTTTGGACCTCAAACTTTTCATCCAAAGTTCATTTTGATTCTCAAACTTTCAATTATTACATTTTAATCTTTAATATTTTAAGAGTATTATACTTCTAATATTTTATTTTATGGAATCAATTAAAATTAATGAAATAGTTAACCTACCACGTTGTATATATTTACATCAGGATGACATAGAAACTATTCCATTAATTTTAATTGATCTCATGTTATAAAATATCAGGAATGCAATATTTTTAAAATATGAGGAACTAAACTATAACAACTAAAAGCTTTAGGACCAAAATGAATTTTGAGTGAAACTTTAAGACCATAAGTATATTTTAGCCAAGATTGTTTTGGGTTTTAAGAAATAAAAGATTTAGAACAACATCGTAAGGATGTTGACAACAAATGAAATGACAAATGGAACAAAGAAAGTTATTGGATTGACCGATTAACCTAAGAGATCTCAATAGAAAATTTGATAAATTAGAGAAATTTGAGTGAAACTTGACCTAAATCTGGAAGGCGAAATTGTAATTTTTCCTAAAATTGAAGTAATACTAACATTATTATTTAGTAATTTTTCTATTTAAATATTATAATCTCTCATACGATCATGAGATAATATTTTATAATTTTTTTCACTTAGCTTATCTCTTTGTTGTATATAATATCTAACTCTCTCTAAATCCATAGTCACATTGGCCATATGTACTAAGTGGTTCTTAATTCAAACTCTTCTAATCTTATTAGCAATAATAATAACTAAGTTTTAAGTCTAAATTAATTGAATGGGTTGCATAATTTTTTTTCTTCATTTAGTTTAATTTTGAGTCATATTTTCTATAAGATGCAACGATTCTAAATTTTTTTATCATTATTTTTTATATAATTTTTAGTTCCTATATTTTAACTCTTCTAATCTTATATTTATCGATCAATAATTGCTTTCTTTATTTGCCATATCTATGATGCACATTAAAAATAGAAAACTTTTGGTTTGATTCTTGATCTCATCAAACAGCAAACGGTGCATGAAAAGAAAATAGGAGTATATTTCTCTAAATTTAAATAACTTAAAAGAAAATTTTTAATTTGATGAAGATGGCAATATGCCTCCACTCCTCAAGAATATTGAATTGATATTTCAATTGTTTAGGACGTAATATAAGCCCCCATCCTAAAAAAAGAAAAAAAAAAACACTGAATCGATATGTCAATAGAGATGGAAAAGTCTAATCCTTCCAAAGAGCTATTTGGGATGGGCTAGAAGAATTACATGAGGATGGAGATAGGAATAGAGAGAATTTTTGAAAATCCATTGGATTCGGTCTTCATTCTTGGATTCATTCTTAAGATTCGATAAATTTTTTTTTCTAAAATAATAATAAATATAATTATGCAAATTTAAATCATTCATTATGCTCTAAATAATAGATTTAAGCTTCTAAATTTGAATCTTTTAATATATTTTAAATGGTCATCCGTTTATAATAGTTTTTTTTGGCTTTTCATGAATTTTTTTTATAAAAATAATTAGCCTAAAAGGGACAGCTAATTCTGTAAAAAAAAAAAAAGAAAAAAAAAGAAAAAAGATTGAAGATTTTCTACATGGCTGATATGGAGAACAAATCATTTTTGATTCGATGATGGAAGGCTGGAGTGGGACGAGGGGAGGGGGGCACGGATAAAAATATATCCCCGATTTCAAGTCCGTTCGGTTGCCATCTCTAATAACTGGCACTCATTTTTCTCAAAAAAAAAACCACCATTGAACTCCGGCGATGGCAACAATCAGTAAGTTTTCTAAATTTCTATCAACGCTTGCTGGTAATTAAAGCCAGAACATGCCTTCCCTCCCAGCGGCCAACAAACCACATGCTTTGCTTCATCGGCAGCGGATACACCAGAATAGCAGCATTAGCACATCTGGACTGCTTGCTGCCCAGCTCATACCTGCAAGCGCCGCTAGCTGGGCTATAAGTCCAAGCACATGCTCACATGCAAACATATATTTGATGCTGAGAGTGGGGGCACCATCTGCCAGAATTATCAAGATTAAATACTCAAAAGGTAATACTACAAATTCAAACCTACAGCCCTCTTGTTTACAGAGGGGCGCAACCACTCAGCCTGCACTTAATAGCAGCTATTTTCCCTCAGCTACTGTTAAGTAGCTGTTCTCCAACCAGAGTCCTAGAGGTCTCATCTTTCAATAAAATCTTGTATTTAGAACCTAATGAACTACTCATACTTCACTTACTCATCTCAATTATGGATGTAACCATTCAAAAATTAAGAGAACAGCGTTCACCTTGAAAAAATAAATAAATAAAAGGACAGAATGGTGAGATATTAGCTATCTTGGCTAAGAGAAAGGGAGGGAGAGTAATACATAATATAATTATTCAGATTCAAATAGTTGGGAAAGCTCAATTCCAAAACCTCTAGTTTTAAAGCAAAAGGGTATGATCAATTATTGGGATAAGCCCCATCTAAGTTTACGGGTTGTTAACTGCCCGGTCTATTATTACCTTACGTAATTCGAAGCCTTTGATGTTAAAAAATAAATTAAAAAAAAGATTTATAAGCTAGTTCGTGTTTAGCCCCATGCTAGATGGATAAAGAAAAGTCCATTTGCATGCTTATAATCTCAATACTTCTAGACTTAACCAAGTGTTTAGGGACTTGAGTGTGGACACATGCGCACATGGCTAACCTAATTTGTTAAATTAAATTTTAAATTTCAAATTTAATTCCACATGTGGACATGGCTAACCATATGTATACATATTATATGAATAACAAATAGCCTCTTCTAAGAGGGATTCCTAATAAGACTAAGAATAGCCTAATCTCTCCTTTTCAGATAGGATTGAGTGTACTATTTTCAGTAGAACTAGTGATCTCATAGTTGGAGAATCAAGTTCTTTGCCCCTATTTCAAGAAAACATGTCGGTCAAATTAACTCTTTTATGGACTTGATTGCCCCTCTTAATCTTACCAGAATTAAAAATATGCTAGCATAGAAGCTTAACGAAAAATGGTGTTTTCATTGTCAGGTCCTCTAAGTTCCTCAACCATGGAGAATTGATTTGACCTTTTTATAAGATAGTGTGTGGAAAAGCTACTATTTCTTTAAAAATTAAGGTTTTTTTTGGATTGCTCTAAGGAACAGGCTTCATATCGAAATGTTCTTGCAAAAAAAAGGGTGATCGGTAAGCATCGGATATCTCTTTCATGGAGCTAGATCTGAGAGTATCAATTATTTATTTACGAGATGCTCATTTACAAAGAGTGTATGGTTTCTCATTCAAGATTTATCAAATTTAAGAAGATAGTCATTAACCATTCAAAACTTGAGGTTGAATTAAAGAAAAAGGTGCACTAAAGCCAATCTCAAAAAAGCTCGAGATCAACTTTCTAGTTTAATGTACTGGCATATATGATAGAAGAGAAATTCAAAAATCTTCTTTTAAAAATCATTCTTTAGCAAATTGATTGTACACAAAGCTCTTCAACTATTTCCTTCCTCAGCAAGAGCACTAATGCAAAGTCATCAATCCTTGCAGCATCTTCTTGCATTATTGATCGAAGGATCTTTCGCAGTGCGGATTTAATTTGAACTTGGTATAGTCACTTTTACTCTTTTTACTTCTCTTCTTTGTATATACCTTGTAATTTATTATATATTACTTTGTAAACTCTTATTATATTTTAATTTAATATACTAATAAGGAAGTTCCTCGCTTCTCCGTCTTTCCATCAAAAAAAAAAGTAGGATTGAGTGAGCCTAGCCTGAGTTAGCCCAATCTCCTCTCTCAAGAACCTTTTCTATGTTGGATCAACCCAGGTCATTGAACCTCGCTAACATCCTATGCCAAGGGGCCAATATTGTCCTTCCGGCTATTTTCTTCTTTTCTCTATTAGGTTTCAATATTTATTTTTCAAAGTTTTTTCTGTTTTTTTAGAAACAAAGACTTTTGTCTAACATTTGACTCAACCAAGGAGATGCTGAACAAGGAGCAGGAGGCTCTTGATCTTGCGGTAAAACTTTCTTGCTTTGATTGAAGCATGGGTATATGGATGTTGCTGTAGATTTTCAACTCCAATTCATGGTCCTGTGATACGGTTGGCCTTTTTGACTCCAATACAGAGGCCTATTTGGCCAGCTGTTCTAGACTTTGCTTACAACCGTCCTAGTTGAAGCTTTGAAGGGAACGCTTGTTGAATTGAACAAGCTAAGACGCATGGATTCCATCACAGCAGTGGGTCCTTTGTCAGATAGTGAAGGTAGGCAGCGGT
Source organism: Metroxylon sagu (assembly GCA_017589505.3). Taxonomy (NCBI): domain Eukaryota; kingdom Viridiplantae; phylum Streptophyta; class Magnoliopsida; order Arecales; family Arecaceae; genus Metroxylon; species Metroxylon sagu. Next base: position 140,790 of record JACVBY030000231.1, read on the forward strand.
GAGAAGGTTGGATACTCTTCCACTCAACAATTTTTTTTGAGTTTACATGAAGATGCTAATCCACAGATAATGTGAATTCAAATCCTCAATTTAAGCCATAATTTGATCAGTAGAGCACAATGACAGCATTTGAGATTATTTTTTCCTGGACAAGAGAAATATCACTTTCCCTCGCACTTAAATCGAATTATTTAGTTTCACGCAGTCCTATATATCAAGATTTGTGCAGCAACTGGGAAGATACGACAAAAAATAAATTTTTTTTAATGTTTAAATTTTAAGCAAAATGGTGACAAACTCACCACTAATTCTATTTAGAGGCTATATTTTCACCGATTTGATAGGATAACAATTCTGCAGGGAAGAAACCAAAATCTTCTAACTCCTTGCCTCACAGCTGCATCCACTTAAGAAGATAACGACAATTCCAAAAACTCTTAAATTAATCTAGATCTTATCCCCAGCAGACCCACATTGTCATTGATCTCATTATCAAATAATTTTTAGATAGCATGCGTCTTATGCTAATTTGTTTAAGTTAGCAACGATATGAACTCCTTCAGCAGCAGAGAAAATTCATCTATAACAAATACAGAAGAGCTGCTGAAGGCTGATAACCTCATCCCATTCCACATCATTCACACCAATTTTGTTTGATTCCATTTGGCCTTGCTTCCAATTTAATCAGACCCCCCAGCTCTAGAATGAGTCATGGTAATGTTGTCCAACAGAGGAGACAACTTTCTCTAATTTAAATGAGTCAGGTACTGATCTGGCTAGCCAGCAATGAACAGGCCTTAATAGGACAAGGTTAAATATTTCTCACAAAAATTGGTTGTTTAATCTCTCATTCAAACAAATTGACAACCCCTATGGAACTCTTATGACGGCACGATCTCTGTTCACTTAGACCTTCCAATAGTTGGCATGGTTTAATCCGAGATTATCTTACCATATAGCCAGTGGAATTAAACACATGATTTATTGACCAAAACCCATGCCTACTTTGTTAATTATTTTATATGAAAAGAAAGGAAATCACACCATAACTAATTGACAAGCTGGAGACGGTGAAAAATGTTGTTTGATTATGGCGTGGTCAAATTAATCAAGCTTGTCGACGCTCGAAAGCCATGTATATATAGGTGAAATCGTACATCAGAAATGAACCCAAGCTGGTGCAATTGATATGGTAGTTCAGGGAAAGGGAAAGCCATGGCAGCCTCTCTACCTTCTCTCTATGGCCTTGGACTTGGAAGACTGGGTCGTAGGAGCAACGTTCTTCTTGCACTGAAAACAAGAGCTCAGAACTCAGCAGATGAAGGTAAGCCATGCGATCAGTTGAACTGACCACCAAATGGTGGGAGAAGCAGTTGAGAGACTAGTTTACATCAAGTTTACATCATTCTTCTAATTTAGAGAACGTTTGTTTTTGGATCTTGCAGGGAATTCATCAGTAAGCATGGTGGATGCGAACTTGGGCGTGCTCAAGGAGAGAATGGAGAAGGTGAGAACGCAGGAGAGATTGCAAAAGAGGTGCAGAGATGGTGAGGGCTGGTATTATCAAAAACAGTATGACGTTAATCTCAAGAGAAATACAAAGGTTTCTGAGACCATGGAGGTTGCTGAACTGGCTGTCGGCACGTTTGGGCTGACCATTCTGGGCTGTACATTTTGCCTCTGCCTTGCTTGTTTGATGGCTTATTTGGGTAGATAAGATTTGGAACTAGGTTAATTTTGTTTTTTTGTTTTGTTTTGTTTTTTTTTTATGTTCTTAAATGGAAAGCTGTCACCAATTCGAAGGAAAGGAGTGCTAAATTTGTCGTGTCTTTCTCTGATATTTCCTTATCACAGGGATTCTAAGTTTTTATTTGATTATATATATATATATATATATATTTAAGAAACGGCTGTAGATATGCACTAATTACTTCTCGTCCAGTGAAGTGAAAGCAGGCGAAGCTCCACATATATATTCTATACCGTCGTTGATTCGGTAGCTAAGATGTATTACAGAAGGCAAATAATGGAGCTTTTGCCTCAAAGTCTCCATGGTTATAATACTAAACTTTGTGGCATGCGTTAATTTAATAGTTGAATGGTTTCGTTTCTGTACCAGGAGAAAAGGAAGGTAGTCAGTAGAATTGTAGTAAAAAAACAAAGAATACGTTGTAGGAAATAATTGAAGAGATGGATAAGAATTTTGATCGGTCGGTATCGGTTTCACTAAACCTTGGATAAATGAAGTTGTCATGGCTGCAGTGCCCTCCTTCTAGTCCTGTCGCCAAGAGAGTTTGTCGGTCCTTTACTTGAGGCGGGGTGGCCGCCGGTGGGCATTGCCGCCGCGCCGCCCCAGCCAGTTCCGATCTCTCGGGCCTGCCGGAGCAAGGGCGCCACTGTTCGCATGGCACCCGCCTCCAGTGGCTTGGGCTGGCTCAGCTAAGCCAGGCTCTCACAGAGACCCTCATATTGAGGCCAGCTTGGGCCGGACCTCACAGCACTGATCTTAAAAGGAATCAATTCAGCACCTCTCTCTCTCTCTCTCTCTCATATTTCATGACTTTCTGGTGTTTAATAGACTGACTAATCTTTCAAGTTCCAGCATATTTATTAAACATTACTGCTGGATCGTGGTTTAACTAGATGTTGACAAAAAATATTCTATGAGGTTATTGTTGCATATGATATTGTTGAGTTCTTAAGGATGAAACTTGCAAATGTGACAGAGAGGTGAGATATCTATTGAGGCCCACACATATATACATAGAAAAAGATAATTCAAATATAGTTAAGTACATAATTCGATTATTTTCTTTACCTTTGGATCCATAAAATCACAAAATCATCCAACCTTTTACTTTTTTTCATCTTTGAGATTAGTGAACTATAAGGATCCAAGAGTGGGAGAGGTAATCGGATCCAAACTTGGATACATTTAAATATAGCCAAGCCTAACTATATATATAGAGAAAGATAGCCTTAACTACATTTGAATGTTGCCAAGTTTAGGATTTCGTCACCTTCCCTATCCTTTGATCCATGCAGATTCTATAGCTACCCTATCTTTTTTACTTTTTTTCATCTTTGGAATTCATGAACTATGTGGATCCAAAAATAGAGAAGGTGACCAAATCTAGGTTTGCCTACATTCGAATGTAGTCAAATCTATCCCCCTCTCTCTATCGGGTCCCCTTTCCGATGGTATAATTTCTTATGAAAATTAGGTAGAGATCTACTAGTCTTTATGCTAAGTATCATAAAGCTCTAGCGATCCCTATCCAATTGCCATAAGTTACATGCACAAAAATACAGAATCTGCTAAAAACTTTGACTTGCTCAATTCATTCATACTATTCATGAGATCACATCACAATTTATTTCATCCTGCTCAGATAACATAAGATTTTCACATTATTCAATACATGATTCCAGGCAATATAACTTTTATCGCTATACTGTTATAAAGACCATATGCACAAATCCATTTTACAATGACAATCATTTCTCATAATCACCCAAGTCCAAAATATATCATAGGGTTACAGTTATACAAATCCATCCATATCCATTATCAATACATATACAATCCAAGTAACATAAATCCATGTCATCAACCAATTTATACACATCTAGCAACCCATATCAAAATCAGGCATCCAAGAGCCAACTTGCTAACTCTGATCTGTAATCCAAAAAAAAATTTCAACAATAGAGGGGTGAGACCTAAGTCCCAGTGACTGGATAGCCATCTAACAATGGGAAAACTGAGAACCACATTTTAAAAACCAATAAGCATACTGATACAACATATTACAGTTGATACAAAAATCTTTTCAATGAGATAAGAAAACTCATAAGTTAGCTTATGCTTCCAATAATGCAACTTAAATAAGAAATGTCACTTTTACAAAACTTAATGATGATGGGCTGGGTGTGCTGCCACTAAGGTACATCCCTACAGTCGTCCTCCTGCAGGTGTACTCTCAATGGGTGAGTGTACTGAGCGCCGAGGATCGCCGCACCACATGGCACCCCTCACATGTGCGGTTCACCCCAGGTGTGAGCTTGCCCCTTTTCCCTAGGCCTCCTGCTTGCCCCCTCCATGAGCCTATATCTCTATGCCTCTTCGAGCTATATAGTAACCTATCTCTTAACCGAGCTGTAATTCTTGCCCCATTGGGCTGCTTGCAATCTGCCCCACTGAGCTAATCTAGCTTATACTCCCCCTGGTCTCGGGATCATAGTACGATTGAGTCGCAAGGAGGTGCCGGCTATAATAGTGTGTGCAATGCTCATACTATGGCATAGTCTACAAGGTAATCAGCCCCATAGATAGCTCCTTGCTCTTTATGCTTATGCTGTCAAAATACTTCAATATAAGTTTATAATCTAATATACAACCAGCTATACTTTCTTTGAAACATTGATATTCATGCATGCCCATACATCTCTTTGAAACATAAATCTGAAAAGTAAATTCCATGCTTTACTGAAACATGTATTTTTATCCAAACAATGCTTTTCATGAAACTCTATACTTTGCTTTGAAACATGCTCTATCCCATGTTTCCTTTTCTTTTCTTAAATTCATGCTTTGCTGAAACTCATGCTTTTTCTGAAACTTATGCTTTGCTGAAACTCACTTTGCTTTGAAACATGCTCTAACCCATGCTTCCGTTTCTTCTCTTAAACTCATGCTTTACTTTAAAATATGCTTTAAACCAATGCTTTACTTTATAACATGCTTTAAACTTATGCTTTGCTTTTAAACCCATGCTTTGCTTTAGAATAAGATTTAAACTCATGCTTTGCTTTATAATATGCTTTGAGAATAAGATACATCATAACTGGGTTCTCATTTCCCATATTTAACTACTTGAAATACTATACTTAGCATAACATACTCTGATTTATAGCAAAATATCACTATGTTATCATAAAACATTTCTCAAAGCTAGATGAGAAACCCACTCACCTTAGCTGATAGCGCACCGCTATAGCTGTTATTTTCCTAGCTCTGGCTCCCTTGAACCAATCTCTTAGCCTAAGTCATCATACATGCATTATTAGAGTCAAGGATTTCATGAAACTATGCATACATGCTCTATGCCTTCATATCTTAACATAATACCCTTTAATCCCTAACATGCTCAAGGATTCACAATCTACACATGTTATCACCTCATTTGCCTCTAAATCATGAGATTTAAATATCATTCTCTAGCTTAGGGAAGTTTGGACTTACCTTAGCAAAGATAGGCTAAACCACCAAGCCTTTTTCCTCTTCTTCCCTTCCTCTTCTTCTCTTCTTCCTCTCTTCTTCTTTTCTTTTTCTTCTTCTCTTCTTCTTCTCCACGACTGGCAGAACTCTCCTTTTTCTTTCTCTTTTCTCTCTTTTTTTTACGGTGGCTTAAGGGCTAAGGAAAGAAGAGTGAATTTTTAATACCCTTAAAAATTCTCATTTTGCCCCTCTCAACTGTCACGCTTTTTAAAGTCCACGTGGCTTCCTTTTTGCCAAGTATTTTTGCCCTTCAAATTTTTTTCCCCATCTTACCCTTAATCAAACTCTCAAATGACTTTTTTTATTAAATTTCACTTATGCCCCTGGTCAATTTCCGTTGTTAGATGAACGACAAGAGTTACCCACCTATCAGACAGCATGGATGCTATCTAATGAGAGTGAAATTATCCTCAAACCACTTCCACAGAAGATTTTTTGTCCACCTGAAACCTCAGTTAAGCATGCTTGGGTGAGAGCGATGGGTGACACACTGGGAAGTCCTTGATTAAGAGTGAAATTGGTTTCAAACCAACCCCACAGACAAAATTTCCACAGTAGTCGGCTACTGTGGCCAAAAATCTCTTCCAAACCATTTTTACAGAGTGTTTTTCTAATGTAGTCGACTACTTTGGTCCAGAAAAATAAAAAAATTCCTTTCCAGGTAATATACATAATGTTTTTCCACAATAGTCGACTGAATAGTCGACTACTGTGGCAACAACAACTTTTCCAAGCCTTTAACAGTGAGTTTAGGGTGTTAGCCGACTCTAAAATCGGCTAACTACCCCTATTACTCACCAGAATTCCATGGACGGAATTTTTCATTCGTTAGCTGACTCTATAGTCAACTAACGTATTTCGTCACAGGTTAGCTGACTCTAGAGTCAGCTAACCTTAAAGAGTCAGCTAACCTCAAATTCCCTCCTTTTTTTTTTATTTTTTTTTCAAAAGCCATTTTCTTTCATTTTTCTTTTCCAAAAGCCCTTTTTATACATTTCAACCTTCAAAATTTTTATTCCAACCTCTCCCAAGGATCCAAAGCAAATAGTAGACATTGAAATTATTACAAAAACTTTAATTATAAACCCAAATAATTGATTTTATCAGCTTTTTGAAAGGATCATGGGGAAAAGCTCAAAATAACTTCAAATTTCAGCTTTCATATCTTTTCAAGATTCCACTCGTATAATTAATACCAGAAGACTAAAATAACAATAAAAACATACTTAAAATGAAATTACAAGTCTTCCAAGTTTAGGATATTACACATACTCTCTCTCTCTCTCTCTCTCTCTCTCTCTCTCTCTATATATATATATATATATATATATGACTTTTTTTGGAACAAAATTATATTCATTATTTTGAGTTTGCCTTGATGGATCCATTCCAACTAACTTAGGAACTTGATTTTGCTAAATGAAATCAAAATATCCTATGCAAATGATTTGAAAGTAAACAATTCTATGTGATCTATTTCAGGCTCCAGCAAGAAGAGACATGGCAAAATATTTGGCTTGCGAGCTTTCTTATTTGGTGGATTTGAGGCTTAAATGGTGGTGTCGTTGAGTCGATTTCTTCCCTCCTCTTCTAATGGGCTGCTTGTCTTATTTATTCGCTTGATTGGCATCATAATCTCTCTGCAGTTTCTGCCTTGTACTGCATCCTGAATGTCACTATCTCGGACAAATTTGGTTCAGATGTCATGGCTGAGGAAGATGGGACTTGTCTTCTTTTGGATGGTCAATCTGAATGAATTACATTGATGGTGTCAGAACTCTGCAGTTTGAAAATAACTACTAAAATGTTATGTTATGCCAATGTCATTAGTGGGGAAAGAGGAAAAAGAGTCAACCTTTTGATGGAAATGTTCTTAGTGTTAGTACTTGATGGAATCAAGGATTTCATCTCCTTTAGATTACCATCACCGAACCAGACTACTACTTCAATGTCATTAGTGGGGAAAGAGGAAAAAGAGTCAACCTTTTGATGGAAATGTTCTTAGTGTTAGTACTTGATGGAATCAAGGATTTCATCTCCTTTAGATTACCATCACTGAACCAGACTACTACTTCCATTTGTAGATTATAGATCCAATGGTTTAATTTGATGTACATCTATAGCATTTCAAAACATCCAAAAACACCACCTTAAATTTGCATGGGAGCAACCTCAGACTAAGAAACCAAAATTGTTTGTTATATCAACTGATAATGTTGGAAACTTCAGCCTAATTGTAGCAAAATATAAGCCTCAGTCAAGCATTGGATTCACAAGTATGCAAGTATTTTGAGTTGCTTAATCAATCATCAATTTCAAATTTTGTTTAAAAAAAGCTGCAAACAACTTGGGCCTCCATTGCAGCAGGATAACAACACCATTTTTACTCCCATGTCAAATGTCTATTTTTTGCTTTGAATTAAGTGTGAAGGGAAAGTCTGCAGTTTCCTGAACAAGACCCATTTTTCAGAGCTGTGGCTTTCTCTCATGTTTCGATTGGCAAAGATATATGCAAGGATGAATGCTAGTTCTATGGGACGTTTCATTATTTGACTACTCCCAGAATATGCCACCTTCCATGACCATCTACCTGTCCAAGTACAAAACGCAAAGGAAAAGATTAAGCTGCTCTACATTTTGACAATCAAATAATAATGTTTGATATATGTTTGTGCATTTTGGATTGGCAATTGGTTGAGAATAGAGCCCAATATCAAGAGTTTTTTAAGGTGAGATGGAAGGAATAATTCACCATTAGAAGACAAAGAAAGGAGATAACAATGCTCTGTTTAAATGCCTGCAGGTGTTCTATACTTGTTCAAAGGTTAGGTTTCTTGGCCAAAATGTAGAAGTTTAGAAACATCCAAATCTGTTAAGAGGAATAATATGCATGACTTTGTACATGAATATCACATGTCGCATGTGCACATAACACTGCATCACGAGGCATGGCCTGGTGCATCACAAAAAGTGTACATCTGGAAAACTGCCATTCCTTTCGTACCTTAATCCGAAAATACTCAATTATCTGTAAGTTCAATCTAAAATGACAACGTAGGGATGCATTGGTTTCTTATCTCGTACTCACAGCTCTTATTTTTTTTGATCTTCTTGGATCTAGCAACCAATTATAGTTGCATTTTTTTTTTTTTTTAAACTAGAGTCTAGTCAAGCTTCTCGGCCTATTAGCATACCTCAATAAATAATTTGCTTAGATAAATTCTTCTCTCTTTTTTCTTTTTTCTTTTGTAGCACCGCAAGCAATACTTTTGATTTCTCAATCTCTGGAGTTTCGAAGATGTTGATAATATAGAAATTAAAAAAAAAAAAAAAAGTGAATGAAACTTTCAAAGGTTATTATTTGCAATTTTGTGTGTACAGGGTGTACTCATGAGTTTTGATGTTGGAGGAACACAAATCGTAAGGTTTTGGAATTCTATATTTGCTACTACCAAGCCATTACCAACAAATTTAAGTGTAGCTATTGTTACTATTTCTTGGTGAAATTCTAGAAACATTTAGTTGACTTACTGGCCCATCACCAACAAATCCTATATGGGCACTTATTCTAAGTTTCATTGGAGTTGGCATGACTCCGCTCTCATAATTCTGCTCTCATAGCTCATGTATGCCTATCAATATCATCTCTGTGATACCCCAAAGTTTATTTTCACATTGGATAAGAAAGAGATATGTCATGTGCTTATAACTCAAGTGCACTTACTACCCATTAACTTCTACTCGAGTTTTTGGGCCATATAGTTTCGATCCGCTAACGGAGTTTATTGGATCGTAGGTGGACTTGGGGCGTTACAAATGATATCAGAGCCGATTCGAGTGTGCGAAAATTAGTGGGCATGAGAAAAGGTTTTTGGGCCATATAGTTTCGACCCGCTAACGGAGTTATCGTAGGTGGACTTGGGGCGTTACAAATGATATAAGAGCCGATTCAAAAGGGCTATCCATGGAACGGTGGTGGAATTCCGCCATGGTGTGAAGCCACCCTTGCAGCACTAATTGTTCGACTCGGGATAGATTGTGGCTAACTTATGGCATGCAATAAGGACTTCGCATTATAAGGTGGAAAGATTATGATACTCCAAATTTAATCCCACAATGGATGGAAAAGAAATGAATCATATGCTTATCATTCAAGTTCACTTGCTACCTATTAACTTTCACTCGAGTTTTTGAGCCTCGTAATTTCGATCCGCTAACAAAATTATTGAGCCGTGAGTGGGATTGGGGCGTTACAATCCTCCTCTCGCTCCTTTTCTTTTCTTTTCTTCTTTTCTTAGAGAAATGCTATAAAGTAAAAGTGGACATGTGGAAAGAACAAAAAGGATGATGACAATACCTTTGATCATACATTAAATGCATATAGCCTTTATCCAACAAAAATAGGAAACGAAGAGTGTTCTGAAAAAGCTGTGAAAGAATAAGCCTGCCAGTGCTGTCCGCAGATTTTATGAAATTCTTGAATTTAATATATAACTCAGAACAGCTGATCAACCACAAGAGTAAGAGATCATATGGCTAATTTTGTTCCTGTTGCACCAGTTCACTATACCTATAGAAGTGCCAGCATCGTCACAACAACTCTTCTAAGAATAATATCATATTATCTTGCATACATCCACTGATGAAATTGAACACTACAAATCTTCTCTCATTCACGTAATCTCATACTAATTTTATCAGAGTTATTCAACGGACCAAAGTCAAGATAAATCAGAGAGCTGGTACAGCAAAGAGGAAGGAACATGGCTGTAGTTTTCACCCAATTTGGCAACAATGGAGGCTATTTTCTTTAAAGACTGGCTTACAACTAGTAATGCGTCCTCCATGATAAGAAGGCTTATCAAACTGATCCAATTGCTCGAACCCAACATCGAGTTGGCAGAGTTATTATAGACGGTTTGGGACACGTAACCGTGAGCCACTAGATATAGTGTTAACATTTATTAGAGCTTTTGAGTGTGGAGCGTGCACTTCTCACCGTATAAAATACAAGTGGGTTGTTGAACTCATGCACCACAAAAAGATTAACTACGGTACATCCTTGTTAAGGATCCATGAGGACAAAGCCATGATGCTTGGTAAAGACAAGCCTTCAACTTCTAAGTTTTACAGGGAATCTTTGAAGATTTAGTCATCCTTTTAAGGATGCATGTGACTATGTGAGCATAGGATTGCATCCCAAAAACACAGAGCTAAAAGACCATAGCTTGGCAATGCATCTCTACTAGTTCCATTTAATCCACCATCTCTGGCTATTTTATTCCACTAAGCAACTGAATTGGCTGTCTATTTTTGTGCAATAGAGAGAAAAAAGCCTACAAGGGCAGCCTGCATCAACTCAAAAGGAATTCCAACCATGTGTTTTAGATCTGTTTGTATTCAGAAAGGGATATAACTATCCAAACAACCCTGCAGTGAAGGGCATGGATCCTCTCCTTCCAGCCAAGCCAGCTTGGCCAGTAGGCCCGAAAGAGTAGATCCCTGTCGCATGGTTCATCTTAAACGCATGAACATAAAAGAAGTGGTCAGAAGAAGTTAAACTGGAAGCTGGGATAAAAGACCAAAGTGAACTGACGTCACAGGTCTGTGTTGGTTATGTATTCTAACAGATTTCATGCGTTGATGAATCATTCATGATAGACTACTCCACAGCTCAAGCTCTCTCAGTTATTCATAGAAAAGTTCTTCAAGCACCTAAAGATCTGTCTCTGTTTTACACGCTGGTTGTGGCGTGTCAGTGGTTCAACTGGTAATATCAGAAAGGAACCAATGGAATCCCCTGATTGCTGCACTGTTAGTTCCTCGACCATAAACAAACTCACCCCAACCACCACATGGCCTACCGAGAAATCCACCACACTCATCCGGTTGCTGAGATTCTGATTCAAAGGTCAGGAGGCATTCCATTTTGCCAAGCCACATGTAGAAGCGGTTTCATTCGATTTCTTGTGGATTGGATGATGGAAAAACCAGCAAGCAGCAAGCGTGGGCTGAAAAGCCGTAGGGCGCCCTACGGAGTTGTACAAAGTCAGCAACCGTTTTGGGGCGCAAGCGTAGGCAACACAGTACTTACGGGGTGGGGCGCGCAGTGAACTGGTTTTCCGAAAAGGTTGGAAGATCTGGCCAAAGAAGGTGATAGCCCTGTTCATTCGTTCCCAGTAAAACGCGGCGTGTTCGAATGATGATCGCTTTTACGCGGGACCACCCTCTAAGCCTAAGTATTCCTCAATGACCGATAGCGAAGTAGTACCGTGAGGGAAAGGTGAAAAGAACCCCCATCGGCGAGTGCAATAGAGAACCTGGGATCCGATGCGAACAATCAGTCGAAGGAGCGGAGCGCGGGCGCACTCACTCTAACGGCGTACCTTTCGCATGATGGGTCAGCGAGGAAATGGGAACAGCGGCTTAAGCCATTAGGTGTAGGCGCTTTCCAGAGGTGGAAGATCCTAGTTCTTCCTATTTGACCCGAAACCGATCGATCTAGCCATGAGCAGGTTGAAGAGAGCTCTAACAGGACCGAACCCACGTATGTGGCAAAATACGGGGATGACTTGTGGCTAGGGGTGAAAGGCCAACCAAGATCGGATATAGCTGGTTTTCCGCCAAATCTATTTCAGTAGAGAGCGTATGATGTCGATGGCCCGAGATAGAGCACTCAATGGGCTAGGACTGCCCCCATTTCTCAGATGAAAGATTTTATTAGTCCCTTCTTAATTGTCAATATCCTTGTGATTATTGATGTGTTGAATAACAAAATATCATGAAATTCCAATTCCCACAAGGAAAAGTTGCCGCTTCCACTGCTGCAATTGTCACCCTCCAATTTCTTGGAGCCTCCTGACAATGTGCTTGATAGGCGGTCTCAAAGCAGGTGAAGGAGAGCAACAAGCTAAGCCCAGTTGAACGAAACTGTACTCTTTAGTGGAATTATGCTTCTTCTTTGTCTGATCGATGAGCTCGGACATGAATCCATCAGAGATTTTGCGCTCTCTCAAGGTGGGAAGATGAAAATCTTCATAATGCAAGAACATCTCGAGCAAGACGACCCCCAAGCTGTAGATATCACTCTCTGTGCTGGCGTCCTTCATCTTAATCAGCTCGGGGGCTTTGTAGCCCCGCGAGGCTTCGAGCATTTCTTGGCCTGCTGTTGGACTCAAGAGGAGATGCAGGCCAAAATCTGAGAGGCAAGGCTGGAAATCAGCGTCCAGCAAAATGTTGTTTGACTTGAGGTTGCCATGGACAATAGGACTCTGCATGCCTGTGTGAAGGTGATCAAGTCCCCTGACAATACCCAGAGATAGTTTATAAATGACTTCCCATCCGAAGGATTCAGGAACTCCATCTGTAGACATCATAAATCGACAGGCCTTTTAATGATCGCAACGTAGCTAAGTTTGAGAAATCAGGATACAAACAGGAGATCAAGACATAAAGACAAACACAAAAAAGAAAAAAAGAAACTGTTAGTTTTTTGAAATCAAAGGACAAAAAATTTCTGCCAGAAAACTAGCATTGTAGCCAGATATCTAACGACATAAAGTGAACAAAAATATCTAATGGACATTCTCCAATCCAACCCAGCCAAGAAGAAGAAGAAATTTTTCTTTCCAAAAGCTACACAAAACTAAGAAATATCAGCCGATAATGAAACTCCAAGGAAGATATAACTCATCCCGGTATCCTTGCCAATAGAAGAAGATTGAGAACATTGAAGTCTGGCTTACTTTAATCAACAAATCAAGCAGAAACAAAAGAAATACCAACTGATACTTCCGGCTATCCATTTCTTTTTCTGAAGGCATTTTTTTTCCTTTTTTTTCTCTCTCTCATTGCGAAGCTATAGCCCAAAAATCCAAATGATCAATCACTTCCTTCAAACATTTATTGGAATATCCAAAATAGATATGGATGGCCTTCTGCAAATTCACAGAAGGAAGCATCGTAACCTTCTAAATTCGAAGGCCAAAAGAATGAGTTGCCGTTCAGTGACATTGCCAAAAAAAAAGAAAAAAAAAAAAAAAAACTAAAACCATAAGGTTCAAATAAAAGAATCAAGCACGATTGTTAAGAAACCCATCCAAAGATTCAAAAATAAATCAATAAAAAGTTTTTATCTCTTTCCTTATACTCAATTGCTTCCAGATATCAGCTAAAGACACAATCTTTATAATACAATCAGTCAAAAATCTCAAAAGAAGAATAAAACGACACTGCGAACGGACAAATAGAAAGTAAAACCATGCAGTCCAGAGAAACGAACCAAGCACGCTACTTAGAAAGCCCATCCAATAATTCTAAAAAAAAAAAAAAAGCTTGCTTTTCTCGATCCAAATTCTTAATTTCTCTCAAAGTTGCAAACTTTGTACCAAAATCAGCTAAAAATATCGAGTTTAGAGCACCAACGAATCGTGTAACTCACCCCGAAGGAACTGCGACAGATTCCCGAAGGCATAGAACGGGTGGACGAAGAGCTTCTCCCCATTCGGGCCCACATACAGAGCTCTCATGGGTACCAGGTTGGGGTGGCGGACGAGCCCCAGTTTCGAGACCGCCGGGAGGATGTCGTGGGTCCGGCCGACGCAGACCGGGCGGACGAACCGGAGCAGCACCACCGAGCCGCTCCGCTTGAGGCTGGCCCTGTAGAGCGTCCCGTAGCTGGACTTCCCCACCACCTCCGCTGGCGCCTCCAAGATGTCGGGGACCGTCAGATGCTCCCCTTCGGCGAACCTGATCAGCTCCTCCGCCTCCTTTTCCTCCCCCTCCTCCTCCTTCTCGCCGTGCCCGAATCCCCCGCCCTCCAACGCCTGCTTCTCGCTCCTCCCCCCGAACTTCCTCCGAAAACAGCAGTAGATTGCGTAGACGAGTAACAGAGCCAGAACTGGAGAGATTACACCAACAATTATCTGGATTTTTCGGTGCTTCTCCATTTCTTCGCTCTTGGAGCGGCGTCTTCTCAGAAAAATTCTATTTTTTGCGGAGGGAGCGGGAGGAATGCGATGGAATCGAGGTTTTCGAGGGGACTGGGAGCTTCAGATCTGGGAGAAAGAAAGCGGAGGACACACAGGAGAAGAAAGTCGATACCTTTCAGCCTCGCAAGGAAGCGTGGATAAGTCGATAGACGGGAACGAGGGTCTCTTTGGAGGAGCGAAGACTGCTAGAGAAATGATATCAAAATCATATAAAATAAGAGGAAAAAGGAGTAGAGAGTGCGTGTAGAATTCTTCCGATTAGAAAACTTTAAGATATGAGAGTCATTTTTTTTTTAAAAAAAAAAATATAGCAGTTTCCCATATGGCTTACGTTCCCAAAGATCACGCGAACGAAACGTCCTGCGAAATTGAGGGAGTAAGTGCATTCTCACCAACCTTACACCCCCAATCACAATGAATGCAAGAATATAATCTTTTTAATAAAAAGTAATAAAAGTTTTAATAAAGAGGAATTTTCATTTTTGACAGGGAAACGTAAGAAAGGAGGAGCCAGTTTGGCAAAAGGAGTTAACATAAAAGGGAACTAAAAATGGGCTAGAAATGTATTGGGCATGGTGTATCCATATTCATATTTAATTTTATTTAATAAAATTAATAAGTAAAAATATTAATTGAATATAATTATATCTATATTTATTTTACATGAACATAAACATAAATCGAATATCAAAAGTATGGATATAAATTAGAAAGTTAAACTTTATGATCATCGATTAATATTATGTTAATATTGCTATTTATTTTTTAAAAAAATTCATAAGTACTATATAAAATTAATTAAAATTTTAAGCAAATTCGAGAATTCAAATATGAATTAGATAATTATCTATTCATATTCATTTATGTTATTCTTTAATAAATATAAATATAAATATGGACGTTAATTGAATCCTTAAATTTGTATCCATATTAAGATAAATTCGAATATGAAAGTAAACCTAAATGGATGTTATCTATTTCGCTTTCATCCAAGGTAAGAAAATTTATTCTTGTTTAAAAGCAAGCTATTTATACCTTTCTTTGTATAATATATACAAACATACATATATGTATACATAATTATTTTTTCAAATAAACTAGAAAACATCCTTTTAAAGCTATGCAATGTAGGTAGAACTACTCTAGACGCTGCTAAGCCACTCCCACCTAACAAGTCAGGTTTGCGTTACCAAATGCCAAACCAATGCCTTCATTTTTGTTTTTAAACTCTTTTTTTTTCTTTTTATTTTATTCATAATCATACCACAAATATCTTAAATTATGAAAGCCCTTACACTTCCATATCAACAAGTTCTCATGATTTACCGTCTTAAACCTACCTATTGCAGTGGACATTATCTACCGACTATTATATTTATATTATTTTATTTATCTAAAATTATTAATCTAAATTAACATGATAAAATTTGATTATCATATAAGCATTTTAATTAGCATTGAAGTTTGTCTCGAATTTCTCTGCTCAAAAAGTTATATTTCAATATTCATATAAGATTTTAGTCCTATTTTATTTAATTTTAAAATTAAAAAAATAAACCTGACATATTTTAAGAGAGATCTATATATATATATATATATATAGAATTTTAATCTTAATTACATTCTATTTTTATATAAGTATAGATAATTTTTATTTTTAAAATAGTTCTTACTTAAAGGCCCATGCACTAACTATGAAAGCCCAAGATATAAAAATTTATTAAAAAAATAAAATTTAATAGAAATGTGATCATTGTAACCATAAAGTTTTGATGAAAAATAATTTTTATAATTTTTAAATATTTTTGATTATATATATATTCTTTGCTTCAGGGATAATAGGTCATAGGTTAAATTATGTAAATTTTTGTGTGTGCATCCTCTTATTTTGACCACTACGCTTTATAACGTAATAAATGGTATTGGAGCTTCAGACGTTAGGTTAGGCATGAAAAATTGAAATGATAATAATTATTTTATTGCATAATAACTACACAATAAAAAATAGGTTAGGTTAGGCATGAAAAATTGAAATGATAATAATTATTTTATTGCATAATAACTACACAATAAAAAATGTCCAGGCGCACAAGGATTTCTCATCCATGTTTCAAAACTATAGCAAGCACTCTGCTCAATAAAGCAATTTAATATCAAATATCATAATAATTATTATAATAAAATTCAATAATTGCATTTAATATCTACTATGTGCTTGCCACGCGAGGGGATTATATTAAAGCTATGAGCACGCCGATTTGAACGAGGCTAAAAGCAATGGATTTGCTGCCGAGAGGCCGAACAGAACAGTGGTTTATTGGAGAGTTCATGAGAGGGTTTAAAAGCTCGCGAGGAGAGGGAGGTTGGTGGGGGTGGGTTTGAAAGGCTTAAAACGGTGCATCATAAGCTTAGAGTGGGCCTTCCGAGCATAACTAATATTGATGGTGGAAAAGAGAAGCCATGAGCTGTGAAAGAAAATGCGTCAAAGGCTGCTATCTTCCTTTTTCCTCTCTCTTAATGAACTCCCATGCCATCCACTGTCGTGATGCTGTTAATAACTCGCAGTTAATGCTTGCATTCTGTTGGTCTGGACATTGCTGAAAGCTCACCAGACCTCTCTACTTCAAGTGCAGGAGTAGTGAATTAACAATAGTAGTGACATTCGAGCGAATACAAACCAGCATCGCATTCTAAGTCGATTCCAATTGGAAGGAAGCAAGAATTTGGAACCGAATTTGACTCTAAAGTTTAAACCGAGCACAGTTTAAGTGTCACAAGTGATTCAAGTATCACTCTTGGCTGTAGAGTTCTATTCTATCCTAATCATGATGCATTTTATCATTAATTTTAAATATCTAAATTTATCATAAAACTCTAATTTTTAAAATTTAAATATATTTAAAAATTAAAAAAATTATTAAAACTTTTTAAATATTTTTTTTAAATTTTTTTTTTAAGTAAATATTGAGATGCTTGGTTCGATTAGAGAGTATAGAATACAGGTATCTTATTTCGTAAAAGAATTTGGATGTCTATACCCTACAAGGTTTGAATCCTTATGTATCATGCTAACCAATTCTAATTAGTATAAGATTAAAATTTTATTATTATTGTTATTATTATTATAATAGTTTAGATATCACATCATGAATTCAAAGTTCTATGTATATGCTATAATTTAGAATTTGGGTTTACGGCAACGATGAGTTGGAAGGAAGTGATGTGGTAACTTCATCCATGCAAGGAGGCACCAAGATGGACAACTTAGATGATGCCATGGTTTTTAGGTTGAACAAGGTGGGATTACAAGCAGTAAAAGCGGATTATGTATGGGTTTGATATCTCTAGTTGGGTTTAGGATGCATAAGCCTTCATGGCCTCGAGTCAACATAACTTCACATTTCTTTTCCTTCAAATCTCACCCAACTAAACACATCTTGGCTAAATCAAGTCCTAAATTACAGTTTAGCTACATGCAAGTTTGGGTTAGCCTAGCCTTGGTCGAACCATTGTATCACTATTACCTTTTTCCTTTTCATTTTATTCTTTTAGCTAAAAATATATCTTCTTTAACCCTTCATGAAAGAAAGATGGACATAATTGCCACATAGCTTCCTTTGTTGTTGTTGCCATATCAAGTCTAAGCCAAGCACCAGGCCTAGCTAATAAATAATTAATATATCAAAAATTCTTTGATTCATAATTTGAAAAATGACATTCTTTCCACAAACCACCTCCCAAATGAAAATAAATTCTACTAATATATATATTAATTTGCCTCAAAACTACCAATATATATTGAATAAAATACGAACACACTGGCAATTAGGGATATCTGGATGTATAGCTGGCATATCTTCCAGGAATAGAGAGCAAGCATATGCGGCCAAGAACGGCGTATCCCAAGCAATAAATCAAGAGAGTCAGATAAAATCAAAGGGATCACGATATCCAGTGAAAGGATTTTGATATCCTGTGGATTGGACAGGGCAGGTTCTCAGACGATAGGTTTAATAAGATGGTGGGTAACGGATGAGCGAGCATGATATCCTCTACGTGCTGTCTCAAATCCGTACTTGAATATATATATATATATATATATATATATATTCACTGGAAAAGGTAAGTTATTAGCTATCTATAAAGATATTGCGAAACGTGGGATGCCATAAACTCATAATTAAAGACGTAATTAAATCAGGTTTTATGGAGATTGGGTTTTCTTTTTTCCTTTTTTTTTTTTAAAGGCAGGATTCATCTTAGCCAAGTGCTTTAAAAAAAAAAATTAACAAGCTATCCGACATAATAAATCATTATATGATTTTCTTGAATGTAATCTAATAAAAAAATAAGAACGGACTCGAACCCATCAAATCTGAACATGATTGAAATTAATATATATATATATATATATATATATATATATATATATATTTTAATGTGGACTCAATTGGTACTTCGATTGAATAAAATCAGTATTAATCTTTTTTCGCTTATGTTGAGTTGTTTTGAATGGATGAGAATGATGGTATGATTTTTTATTTATAGATATAAAAAATTGTAGTTGAATAAATGTTTAAGCATAGGTATGATGCGGTCTGAGAAATAATTAAGTGAAGTATTGTACTTTTAAGAGAGGAGAGAAATATAATGAGAGGTAAAAACTAATCTTTATTTATTGAGAATCCTAAAATTTTATTTATGCTACTCAAAACTGAGATGTATACTTAAGTGAAGTTATATTTTGTTAGCCATCTAATATGGAATTAAAATTTTAAATTAATTTAATAAATATTAGATAGATAAAAAATATTTTTGAGCTTAATTTAACAATATAAGTTTAATTGATTAATGCAAAATTTTTTGTAATTAGTAAGTGCTTGAAAGCTTAATTCAAACGTGAGCTAAATCTTGCTGTGCTTTGTTCAAAATTTTGCTTACATTCGAATTCACATTTAGTTGATTCAAAAAAATTTAAAAATATCAATTAAAATATTAATGCATCGAACCAACCTTTACAATACAATATAATATAATATAATAATAAATATTATTATTATAATAATTTAGATATCACATCAAATTAGATGAGTTCAAAGTCCCACGTATATGCTACAACTTCGAATTTGGGCTTTGGATTTCTACTTGCAAGGATGAGTTGGAAGAAGTGATGCGGTACTCCATCCATGCAAGGAGGCACCGAGACAGCTCTCTTAAATGATGTTGTAGGTTGTTAAGTTGAACAAAGTGGGATTACAAGCAGAGAAAACGGGTTATGTATAGGTTTGATGTCTCTTGTTGGGTTTTAGGTTGCATAAGCCTTCATGACCTCGAGCCAGTGTAAATTGACTTTTTCTTAATCCAAATCTCACCCAAGTAAACACGTATTGGCTAAAAGAGGTTCCAAATTACAGCGCGGCTATGTGCAGGTTTGCGTTAGCCTAGCCTTAGTCGAAATATATATCTTTTTTAACCCTATATCAAAGAAAGATACGAACACACATGCCTCATGGCTTCCTTTGTTATTGCCGCATCAAGTCCAAGCCAAGCATCAAGCCTAGCTAATAAATAAGGGACTTGTTACGATATACCTTTATTATTTTTAAAATCATCTGAATCGTTCATTAAAATAAAATTATTTGTAATATTTTATCTAATAAATCAATTATTCTTGTAACATGATATTATAGCACTCATCGAAACCCGAGGTTAATCTCAACCCCTTTCTTTCCCACCCAAAGAAACCCTAGCCTCGGCTTTGGATATCAGTAGGAGGATGAGTTCTAGGATGACACCAAAACCAAGGAGCATGATTTAGAATTGCTTTCCCTAACCATAGCTTCCCTATGAACCCCTCCTTTTCCTAAATCGACCCCCTCCATTGGCTCCTCGATATGAAAACTTTTATTGGTAATCTCATTACCGCTCTTCTCTTCCCTTCTTCATCCTCTAATCCGTCTTCTCTTTCTTAACCTCACATGTTCTACAGGCAAAGCATACCAGGAGGTCAAGGAGCTTTGTTTCTTTGCTAGATGCTAGTATTCTTCCATTAGAGAAAGCCCTCATCGTTTATTACCAAGCCCTAGATCGCCCTTTCATCTTTCATGGTGCCTTCACCTTGTGGTATGCTTCGCTTGTGGACACATGAGGTTAAGGAAGAAGGAAGGGATTAGAGAAAGAATAAGGAAAAAAAAGAGCAGCAATGAGATACCAATGAAGGTTTTCATATCGAAGAGCTATGAAAGAGGTTAATTCGGATGAATAAGAAAGGGTCGATAGGGAAACTGCGATCGAAGAAAATAATTCCAAATCATGTTCCCTAATCTTAGCATTGTCCTGGAAACAATTATGAGTCGTCTCGCATGGATATTTGGAGCTAAGGCTAGAGTTTCTTTGGAATGAGGAATGAAGAAGCTGCATGGTGGGCTAAGGCATGAAAAATTGCTCAGTGGAAAGGTGGTCATGAGGCAATTGCTTATTGATTATCATCGTAATCCCAAAATAGGGCAAACAATGGTTGTCTCTTTTTTCTTCCATCATAACATATGTGGAGGAACTTGACCATGGTACACTTGCATTTTGCAAACAACCAATCCAAACACCGTAATGATAATATAAATTATAGGATAATGAATATAGTGAATCCTTATGCTAAGAATAGAAAGAAAATAAAAAATTATTATAAAAAAAGAGAAAAAGAAAAGATTTAGAGGTATTCGGCTTGTACGAACTTATCGTCTTCATTTTTTTAAAGAAAAGCCACCTCGTCGATGAGGCATCATGAAATTATACTTATCAATTTCTTCTTTTTTTTCTTTTAATTGTATTTGCAACCATATTTTTGTAACAAAATTCTTTTTATTTTATTTTAATTACGTGTACTGGCCATGCACATTGTTGAACTGATTATCCATCACTTAGATCCAATGGTTAGAAAAATAATTATAAAAAAAATAATAGAATAAATGTGTGACCGTAGCAAAATTTAATAAATAATTAATATATCTAAAACTCTGATTTATAATTTAAAAACTGACACTCTTTCCACAAGCCACGTCACAAATGACAATAAATGCTACTATAATATATATTTAATTTTCATCAAAACTACCAATATATATTGAATAGAATGCGATTTAAAGCTAAATTTTTCACTCTGGCAATCAGGGATATCGGCACATCTTCCTGGAATAGTGACAATAAAAACATGCTTAAAATGAAATTACAAGTCTTCCAAGTTTAGGATATTACACATACTCTCTCTCTCTCTCTCTCTCTCTCTCTCTCTCTCTTATATATATATATATATATATATATATGACTTTTTTTGGAACAAAATTATATTCATTATTTTGAGTTTGCCTTGATGGATCCATTCCAACTAACTTAGGAACTTGATTTTGCTAAATGAAATCAAAATATCCTATGCAAATGATTTGAAAGTAAACAATTCTATGTGATCTATTTCAGGCTCCAGCAAGAAGAGACATGGCAAAATATTTGGCTTGCGAGCTTTCTTATTTGGTGGATTTGAGGCTTAAATGGTGGTGTCGTTGAGTCGATTTC